>JANUWF010002143.1:0-123327 GCA_026120185.1 Voacanga thouarsii
TGATTCTCTCAACATTTTTCATGAATTTCCTTCCCTAACATAACCTATCTTTTCAAAAGAGTCATAGCTATAGACATTTGTTTTTGAGGGATCACATGGAATATAATTTAAATCAACTTTAAAAAACTAAAAGACTTTTGTCAACAGATTTCCACAAGGAAGAGCTTTGCTTGAGGTGTTACGAGATTGCAACATAAGCTTGGTAGCTAAAAAATCAAAATTTATCTGCCTCTGTTAAGCTAAACTAAGCATTACCACCATTTGTAGAATGCTTATAGAAGTCTTGTGACCAGAACTGGGAACAATCATGGTTGATACCATGTGGTGCAAGATTCTACCCATCCCATTCAGCCATTTTGAATTCCTATTTTCAGAACTTTCAAAACTTTTCCCTCCAGTGAACAGTTTTTCAAAATTTTTCAGATCAAAATTTTCTTTTCTCTCAAGAAATTTATTCATCTCAAAGTATTGAAATCCGACATCTTTAACATCACAAATTCTGTTAAACCGCCTATGATCAAATTCTATTTCTCTGCCCTTAACTCTTGACACATACCATCTAATTATAAAGCCTCCCTCAGTTTCTTCCAACTTTCCTTTTCTCAAATTAGCGTAGAATTCCCAGACCAGAGGAGTATATATTTTCTCATCAACTAATAACAAACTTCCCCACCCAATGTGATCAAACATGTCCAGAATATTAGACAAATTTAAGAAGGCAGAATGATTAACCCGATAGCCAGAGATCACAGTTCTATTTTTTGAAACCCAATCATTGTACTCAGATTCGCATTTAGAGTCGAGAAATCGGGATACCTGATTTGTAGAACTTGGTTGTTCGGAAGATGATTCAAACGAATCATAGTGAGAAGCCGAGAAGTGAGGCTATGGAGAAGCTTCTTTAGCTTTGCCCTTTGATGAACCCAAAACCCTTTTCTGTTTCATCGGAGTGGACTTTTGCTCTTTTTTCGGTTTTGGAATGGTAGATTTAGTTTTTGCCATTGAAAGATTCAAGCTTTTTCAAGGCTTTTTGGGTTTTCAGAGAAGAAGAGCACGGAGGAATTGTTTTGGAAGAATGATGGTTTCAAGGGTTTCGTGGAGGAGAAAATCAGATAGCTTTGAATGTCTAGAAGAGTGTGAGAACAAAATGCCTTGGAAACATATGTTTTTCTGAGGAGTTTTGAAAAATGCGCAAACCAATTTTTGAAATTTAAAATTTGGAATAAGAGAATATTAAGCATTGATTTTGGAACAAGACCAAATCCAAAATCAATGTCCAAAAGAGTGTTTTCTTGAAATACATCTTGGATGTAGAAATTGGATTCTAGCACTTCGTCCAAAACAGGAACAAGGTATTTTGGATGTAGAGTTTTATTTTCAAAACCTTTTTCTTCACAATTTATGCACAAGAAGAACTTACACAAAAGGATTAGTTATCAAATTCTTATAATACCCAAACTTCTTCTCAAATTGTTGAACCTGTCCTCAGCTAGAGGTTTAGTGAAGATATTTGCAAGTTGTTCATCCATTGAAACATATTCAACACACACATCTCCTTTGAGTACATGGTCTCGGATGAAATGATGTTTAACTTCAATGTGCTTTGTTCTTGAATGCTGCACTGAATTTAGAGTGACTTCAAGCAATCTCCACATATCATGGGCTGAATCACAACCACTAACACGGTTGTATTCAGTCCTATTTAGTGCACAACACAAAATGTTATTTAGAGTCATTTTCGCATTGTCTTCCACACTATACTCATCATTTTGTTTAGGTATTTTTATGCCATCAATCATTTTCGATGGAATAAAAGGACCATTCTCTATTAAACTCCATAACTCGAAGTTAATAGAACACACATAAATCTTTATTCTATTTTTTCAGAAAGTATAGTTGCTTCCATTAAACAAAGGTGGACGATTTGTTGAAGACCCTTCAACATATAGAAGAGAAGATGAACTTGCCATTAAGATCTCTTCTACAAGGCTGTTAAACCAAGAATATATAAACCAGACTCTTATACCAAATGAAAAACCTTAGAGGGGAGTGAATAAAGTTTTTGGCAAGTAAAAATAATTTTTCGGAAGAGTAAAAAATATTGAACAAGGATGATCACCAAGATACTTGGACTGACTTTATTGATGCATAGAAAGCTGTCCAAGCACTCATAGATGTGTATTCAGATTTAGACATTGAAAGAACATAAAAACAGTACAAGAACCACTGAATTAAAATGAGACAAGAGATGTATAGTGGTTCGATCACAATGATCTACGTCCACTATCTTAAGCCTCACACTTAAGGATTTTCAACCATATTTCATTAAACCTCGCTTAATGAAACAGCCACATACAAGAGAGGATTACCACACTTAGTTTTACACAACCTCTCAAAACACATCAAGGCTCAACCCTATGGGTTTTACACAATAACCTTGAACATTCACACAACAAGGATCACCCCTATGGGTTTTACCACACAACCTTGAACATACACACACAACAAGGATTACCCCTATGGGTTTTACCACACAATCTTGCACATTCACACAACAAGGATCACCCCTATGGGTTTTACCACACAACCTTGCACTTACAACAGAGAATTGAAAATCAATAGAACAGAGATAAGCTCACTTAATTGAGCAGATATACTCTTGAATACAAACCACAAAATACTTTTATCTTTGATACACAATGAACTTACTTTGAAGCTAAGATAAAAGGAGATTTTTGAAAATATTGAGCAATAGTGTTTCTAAGATGAATGTTTCAAAAATCTTGCTTGTAATCTTGCTTTAAGGGCAATTTATAGAGCCAAAAAGTGGAGTGTCAACGGTCATAAGAAAACGGCTATAAATTTTTCTGTTTAAATTCATCCGAGTTTTGGACACGGGTTTTGGACGAAGATGCATCCAAAAGTTAAGTCCAAAATGGCACATCCCCGATAGATAATTTTTCAACCCGGTTTACAGGATTTTGGATGAACCTTTTGGATTCAAACTGTACCATCCAAAATTCTGTGAATTTTAAAACTTTGAAAATCATCTCATTTGAAACTTCAAGGTAAAGTCAAATAAATCAAAAGATAAGAGGATATAGAAAATAATAAATATACCTTAATGAACACTTCCTAGTCTAATATTCTTCATAAAGAGCCTTCTTGATATATAACTCCTTATACTTGATTTTCCCATTTGATCTTCAAATCTTGAAATCAGTGATGAAGAAGTCGCCAACATTTCTTATCTAAAGACTTTAGAAGAACAAAAGTCAATCATGTCCTATCACAATAAATTGACGTGTTAGTCCATATCAATGTTTGTCATAAATCAAAACATAAAAGAGAGCCCTTAGGGCTAACAAAATAATTTTTGGAATAAGCATTAGAATTACAGTTGCGTCTCTGATCTCTATTTATAGTGAGAAAACAGAAGCACCATGGGAATGGGATGAGATTTCTATTAAGAATGATGTAATATGCTCTGAAGATTGAAGTGTCCAGTTTCACATAAAGAGTGCAGGTGGGAGTTGAAGATTTTGGATGCTTTCTTGGATTTCAAACTCTTACCTTTCTATTTGAATTGTGGGTTTCCCTAAGCAGTGCATGTTGGTTCAGGTAGGACTAGGGAAGTAGAGCTTGTTAGTGGTGCCAACTGAATTCGCTAAGATCTCTAGATTCCACATCTGGAAAGTCAATTCCATTTATGTGCATTTTGTCAAACTTATAATAAGTTTTTTGGCATATAGCAGTGCAAAAAACTTTCCAAGTCAAGTTGTCATTGCTACTAATATAATGTCACTGATGTCTTGTTAAGACTTAAGGCAAGAATCGAGAATAGAGGACTTAGATTGAATAAGTAAAACATCACACTTTGGTTTAATTTTTGACTTATGAGTTTGTTGCTCTTGTTGTATAATTCAAAGCGATTTTTGGTAATACTAAATATGATGTCCTTTTTGTCATATAGGTTTATTTTTGTCATGTAGGTTTTCTTCACGTTCTTGTAACTTGGGAAAAATAGCAGTGCGTTAACCAAAGGGATATATATGCATAGTCAATAGTTAATTCATCATTTGTTTATGCCTATATATTATTCAGAAATTAGTCTTGTGCAAAATGGGGTGTTTCAGCAAGGTATTCCTAGGTTTGATTCCCCCCCCCCCCCCATATGTATAGGTGACAGGACATGGGGATTAAAATGTAGATAGTAATTGTATTTTTCCAACTTATTGACACAACAAGAAAAATGCATTTTAGCGACGGAAATTAGCGACGGCTTTGTTGCCGTCACTAATTTGCGATGGAATAGCGACGATAGACGAAATTTTCAATTTAAATTTATTTTTTTTGAAATTTGTCAGATAGCCGTAGCTAATCCCGCGCTAATTAGCGATGGTTGAGGGATTAGTTTGGCATACGTAATTAACACTAATACTAAATTAATTGTTCAAATGTTGTAGCTAATCCTCGCTAATTAGTGAGGGATGATTAGCTACGATCGATAATCCCTCATTAATTAGTGAGGAATTAGTTACGGTCGATAATCCCTCACTTAAGGTGATGCAAATGATCTTCATAAATTTTGCTATAAATCAGAATATCATCAAAATATACCACAATAAATTTTCTAATATATTCTCGTAACACATAATGCATCAACCTCATGAAAGTACTAGGTGTATTTGATAACCCAAATGGTATCACAAGCCACTCATATAAACCCAGTTTGGTCTTAAATGCAATTTTCCATTCGTCACCTTCCCTAATCCTAATTTGATGATAGCCGGATTTCAAATCAATTTTTGAAAATACACATGATCCATGCAATTCATCCAATAAATCATCAATCCTAGGGATAGGGTAATGATATTTTTCCGTTATGTTGTTAATAGCCCTGCAATTAACACACATCCTCCATGATCCATTTTTCTTAGGCACCAACAACACTGGAACTACGCTTGGACTCAAATTCTCTCGAACATGGCCTTTCTTGAGCAACTCCTCAACTTAGGTTAATTAATGATATAACCTCAAAACAAAAACGAATTATTCTTGGATTTGCAAGGCTTTATATTTCTTCAAAGTGTGTGTACAACAATAAATATTGGTACTCACATTCCTAAAAGTTAGTTATCCTTTCATAACTGTTCTACCGGAACATTTAAGGAATTAGTTAAGCGCTCTTATAAGTTTTAAATTACCTTAATAAAAATCTGCTAGCTGTATATGGCACTTGTTAGTTTTAGACAATTTGTTTGTGCCAAAATACTGTAAGAGGTTAATTGATGTTATGAATAGAGTTGTAATTGCATGAGCTATTTGCAAAGAAAGCTCATTCAAGCTTGTTACCTCCAATGCGTTCTAGCACCAAATGGGGGCAAGGCTATAACCCTACAGAAAACCCCCACACAAAATCAATAAGAGCTTTCTCAGTGTGCCAAAGAACCAATTTTGGAGGATTAACTACTTGCAAAATATGTAACGATAAAGAAGAGAGAATGAGCTTGCTAAGAATTAATCTACCACTATCCCTCTACTCTTTTGTTTATTTGTTCAACAAGTGGTTGCAAAAATTTTCTACACTTTTCACCTTTAAATATTGCATATCCCAAATGCATGAAATGCATCATATAGTGAAACCCAAGCCGTGATTTTTAGAGGCTATTTATATTGGCAAAGCCTGTGCAGAAACAACATAAGAGCTTTCCTGAGCGTTAACATACTATCCGAAAGCCCTCTCGTATTCAGACAACAACTCCTTGAGATGCAATAAATTATTCCTTTCCCCGATGATAAATATGATTTGTCGTCTGTAAAGCTTAAATAAGGAATCTGTAAGTTGCAAGATGAAAGTTGAGATGGAGAAATCCAAACACTTTGCATAGCTTTATTCAATCTTCTTAGAAAAATTTCTTGTGATAAGATAAACAGTGCAGGTGAAAGTAGCATAGGCTTTTATTTGAAAAAAAATGTACCTTGGAATATTTTATATGAACCATTCTTTTTTTTTTGTTTTGAAATTCCAAACCACCATTAACAGAGAGTTTTGGTAGACCCCTATTTATTTATTAAAAAAATAAGTTTACAAGGATGGGGGTTTAGGTTTTACCTCTAATGCAAAATATCAACCAATTCTAATAGAAGGGACTTCGTGGGTGTCTAGCATGCATAATCTTTATACTCTAGGTGGCAAAGCAATGAAAAGGAGAAAAACATTTCTATCATAACTATGATTTGCCAGAGTGTCCCCAAGCATTACCTCAATCTTAGCTTTCAAATTATTTGCAAGTCCTAAATTTTTTGCCGAGTGCTGCAACTATTAGCAATAAAATTTCAAAAGAATTGCATCTATTTGTGGAATGATAAGGATGGTAAGATGGCAAATTTTATTCAAAGATCAGTTCAAATGAATTTGCAGACAATTATTAGCTACAAAATCTCATAAGATCCACAAAAATAAATTTGCAACCATTTATGGAGTGATAAGGATGGAAAGGCCACAAATCTTAATTTAAAGATTTAAATCAGAAGAATGATCATTCTCATAATAAATGTGACTTAAGGGAAGTAAGATCTTGATGCCTTTGGTAAGTCATGGATTGATAGCACCAGTCATGCTACAGGAATAAATCTCCATCAATCAAGCACATTAATTACCAAATTACACAATCTTTGTAATGTAATTCTTATCATCTTGTGTATATGAATATGCCTAAGAATCACCCAATAGTTGTGAGGTGAATGAGAAAATTTGTATTCTTCCAAATTCTATCATTGTTTCAAAATTTCTTCTTGGCATCATATCATTGTTGAGAGAAAAATGAACTTCCACAATATTAGCAATCTCTTTAAATATAACTAACTTCGTTACTCTTCACCTCACGTCAACCAATTCGACAGTAAGAACAAGTTATTGCTCTAGCAAAAAGCTAAGATTTATATGATCATCCCAATAGAGATAGTGGAGCACTAGAAATGTATGCACTAGATTGCATAGCAAATAAACTAATATTCAACCTTGCTTATCTCACTTGAAGAAATGAGATAGGATGCTTCGAGAATGGATAATTGGCACCTTGTCTAAAATAGCACTTGGACTTGTTGTTGGTCATCAAACAACCAAACAAGTATGGGATTGGATCCAGGAGGCATACGCACAAGATTCTCAAGATTGAGAATTCACCATCAGACGACAATTTTTGTATCTTAAAAAGGATACAACTACCCTATTTGCTGAGCATCTCAGTATTTTTAAAGGCCTTTGTGATAGTCTTGCTGCCATTGTCCATCTAATTGCTGAAAAGGAGAAAGTCTATGCTCTTTTACAGTTTGGGCCTTGGGTAGGAGACCTTCACCACCACCATGTGAAAACCACCAATGCCTACATATTGTAAGGTAATTTTATTTTTCCAAGGCTTTGAGCAAAAAAAAGAAAATTATAGGAACCATAGCATAGAGCTTCTTATGGGCAACGCAATGCACGTCAATAACAAACAAGCCAAAACCACAACAATAAGAGTGAATTCACTTCTAGAAGACGTAGCTTCTGTTGGTAAATAAACCAAAAGTGAGCACAATACCAAAATTCACCCAAATCACAATTATATTCCAAGATCAAAACTATTTCTCAAGTTCCAATAAAAAAATAGGAATAAACTAAAGACACCGATTAAATAATACCAGCAGGTAAAAGAAAGCACCAAAGTAAATAATACGAGACACCAAGATTTTTAACTTGGAAAACCCTAGATGGGAAAAACCACGGGATCTAGTCCAATACAAACTTCCACTATCAACAATAATGGGTAATACAAAGTCTTCTCTTGATAGCACTAGAGGCACACCAATAAAATACCACCAAATAAGAATTGAATTTGGAAGGATGTTACTAAAATCAAAATCTAAACTGTTAGATGAGTAGATCTTGTTGAGAGGATTACGTGGCAATAAATTTCGTCTCAATCGGACTCCGAATGACTATCCAAATTGAGGATTAAAGGGCTTAGAGAACACAAATATGGCTTCTACTGTTTCTTCATATTTTTCCCATGCCTTTTTCAACGAAAATCAGCAAAAATCCCGTGAAGCTTTTGGCTTTTGTCTTGTTTAGTTTTTATTGTAGTTTGTGGGCTTTTTGTTTTTGTTGTCTTTTTGTCCATCAAATGGGCCAGACTTATTTGGCCCAACAATCTCCCCCTCCAGCTCATTTGGGGAATACAACCAAGCTTGCTTTTTGTCTATAAAACAAGAATTTCTCCCTAAGCAGCACCTTAGTCAGTATATCAGAACCATTATCATCTATGTGCACATTCTAAAGTGTTAGCAGTTTGGAATCCAAAACATTTCTTATCCAATGATATCTCACATCAATGTGTTTGGATCGAGAGTGAAACGTACAATTCTTACACAAATGAATGGCACTCTGACTGTCACAATGAAGATTATACTTCTCTTGGTTTAAGCCCAATTCCTGAAGAAACCTCTGCAACCATGAAATCTCTTTACAAGCTTCAATAGCTGCTTTACACTCTGCTTCTATACTAGAAAGAGCAATACATTATTGCAACTTACTTTGCCACAATATTGCTCCCACTACAAAAGTCATTAAGTAACCAGATATAGATCTTCTCTTATCAAGATCTTCTCTTATCAAGATCACCTCTTCTATCTAAATTAGAGTATCCATCAAGTATGATATTGCCATTTGCAAAGCACAAACATAATTTGGAAATTCCCTTGAGATACCTGAGAATCCACTTAACAACATTCCAGTGCTTTTTACCAGGATTAAAGAGATATCGACTAACCACTCTAACTGCGTGAGCTATATCTGGTCTGGTGCAAACCATAGCATACATCAGACTACCAACTGCTGAAGTATAAGAAACCTTTTTCATATCTTCTTTATCTTTCTCACTTTTTGAACACTGCTTAATATTTAACTTGAAGTAACTTGCAAGTGGAGTAAAAACTTCCTTAGCATTGCTCATGTTAAACCTATCAAGTACTTTCTCAATATACTTTTCTTGAAATAACCAAAGCTTTCCATTTTTCCTACCTTGAGTAATTTTCATCCCAAAAATTTGTTTAGCTAGACCCATATCTTTCATTGCAAAAGATTTGCTTAACTTATTTTTTAACTTGTTAATTTTCACAGCATTATGACCAACAATCAACATATCATCTACAACAAGAGGATTATAAAATCACCATCTGAGAAGTTTTTTATATATACACAATGATCTAATGTGGTTCTGTAGTATTTCTGATCTGTCATAAAGGAATCAAATTTCTTGTACTATTATCTTGGTGCCTGTTTTAAACCATATAAACTTTTCCTAAGACGACATACCAGATTCTTCTTACCATTTTCTTAAAATCTCTCCAGCTGCTCTATATAAATTTCCTCTTCTACGTCACCATGTTGGAAGGCTGTCTTCATATCAAGTTACTTAATCTCAAGATTCAAACTGGCAGCAATTCCAAGAACAACTCGAATAGATGTCATCTTTACCACTGGAGAAAAGATTTCTTCAAAATCTGTACATTTCTTCTGACTGAAACCCTTCACAACCATTCTTACCCTGTACTTAGGTTGTGAGCTATTCTCTTGAGTCTTCGACCTGTAGACCCACTTGTTCTTTAGTGCTCTCTTGCTTGTAGGCAATTTTACTAAGTCATAGGTATGATTTTCTTGTAAGGATACCACCTCCTTTTGTATAGCTTACAACCATTCTTCTTTCTTCTTATGCTCCAAAGTTTCACTATATGATTCTGGCTCTTCTTCATCAGTCAACAATACATATTCATTATGATTATACCTAGTGAATGGTCTTCTTTCCCTAATAGATCTCCTAGGTTCATCTTCTGGCTATGGTTGTAGTACTTCTTGTTCAATCTCACCAACATCGTTATTATCATCCATACTTTCTCCTTGCTCATCCTCAGTTCCCCCTTGATTTAAATCATTTGCTTTTGGAACTAGTTGGTGCAGGAACTGGATCTGAATTAGAAGGAATGTCATCAGAGAATCTTGAATTATATTCATCCCTCATTTTTCCAAATTGGCTTGCATCAAGTAGTGTGAAACCCCAGTCAAAACCAACCTTAGAGTAAGGGGGGTTGGGATGCATATCATGCTTTATTTCTTGATTAAATATGTTTTCAAATGATTTCTATGTGCTTTGAATTTGATTTTTATTATCTTGAAGTTTTGTTGGTGAGCGATGTGCGAGAGGGGCAAAATGGTAATTTTTGCCCGAGGTGAAAATAAGGAGATAGCTTGTGGATTGATTAGGGAATAATTTTTCTAGTAGAAATAGCAACAAGGGTTGTTGTGGTTTAGTGGTTAGAGCCTTGGAATTAATTCTTGAGGTCTAAGGTTCAAAGTCCATCATAGAGGCTTTAGCTTGAGTAAATTTTATTTTGCTTGGAAAAGGATGGTTTCGGCCATGAGGGCCTAGATCAATGTGGTGATGATGTCCTAGGAGAGACATGTTAGGAGAATTCCCACTTCACTCTTTTGGTTTTCGCGAAATGCCTAAAGGGAATTCATTCTCCCTTGATCTTTAGCTTTTCTTAACTTCCAACTCCTTAGTTTGATCAAGGTGTTCTATCCTTTTCCTTTCCAGAAAATTCAGTAGAGGATTAAGGTCTTTTAGGATCAAAATGTCCTAGTAAAAGGCTTCTCATGGTTTGGAAAATGTAAATGATTTGTGGGAAAAATTCAAGGGGAAAATCCCTCTTGAAAGCTTGCTGAAATTTTTCCTTTAACTTAGTTCATCTATCTTCATGAAATGAGCTGAAATTTTTCAGCTTGTTGTACCTTCAAAAGGTCGAAAATTCTAGCTCACATTTCCTCCCAAATTCTACCAGAAAAATGGTCTTTAGGATCAGTTGAAACCTGAAAGTTTCTTGCCCAAATTCGGACTGCACAAGCTGGAGTAAAACAGGAAAAATTCCTGTACGAAAATCAGCTTTGTGAGCTCCAAATCAAGTTGTTTTCTCCCAGATTTTGTGCAGCACCTTAGCCATGTTTTTCCTCTATAAAGAAGGCTGGAAACCAGCCTTGAATACCCCTGAAATTCCCTTCAAAAGTTGCTGCAAATCTGCTGGAAATGGCAGACGAAAATTCTGCCAGAAAGCTGCTGTTCAGCGAAATTCCTGAGCAGAATTTCTGTCCAGCTTGTTTCCTATTTTGTTTCAACCAAAAACCCCAACCTACTTCTGTCAAAACCTCCCTTAAACCTCCATTAACAAAGCTCCATTGTTCCCTGAAGCTTCTGCACGAAATTCCCTCCATGGCTGACCGAAAATCTCTCAACCAAATCCCTGCAATTTAGCTTGATTACTTTCCAAAATTTCAGCCATCTTGTTTAACAACTTTCCATAAAATTTTGCTCAATTGATCAGACATCTTCTCCACCATTGTGCACCCTAGTTTCGGCCATCACAAGTCTCCTTTAACCAGCTTTAATTCCCCAGAAAACTGCACAATCCAGTCGGCCATAGGAGACTTCAAAGCTGTCCAGAAAAATCAAGATATTCTTGGAATATCTAGTTTCCAAATTCTCTTCCTAAAAATATTCTTCAAGGATTGTAACAATTAGTCTTTCCTTTCCCTTCCAAATCAGAGAAGTCACTCCCTAAACCCTACAGAATTTCGGCAGCCACAACTCCTCAGAAAAATCGGCAGCTTCTCTTCTCTCTCTCTCGATTTTCTTCAAGCAACAAGAACACACACACACACACTACACCAAGAACACCTACCTCTTCTTCACACCTAATACCCCTCCAAACCACTTCAAACCCTCACGAAAATCTCCAGATTTGATCTACTCCTTGCTGTGCATTCATCAACACCCTTATTAACATCAAACTCCTCAAATCATCTTGCTACTTCGGATCAAAAAGCAGAAATTTCTATGAAGAACAAGAACAACTTCATCCTCTTCAAACTTAATCTCTAATGAAAACCTATATGAATAAGCATGCTAATGATCTCTTCTTCCTTCTCTCTCTCTCTCTCATGGACCGAAATTTCCTCCCTTGGCCGAATGGTCTCTTTTCCCATGACCATGCTTTCGCCACCCTTCTTGAACAAGATTAGCCATCTAGGGGTTGAGGTCTTCTCTAAACTCCTTCAAGTCATTCATCAATCAAGTAAGTACCTTCAATCCTCTCTTTAAAATTTAGAATCATGTCTCTAGGTTGATGAATGGCGATGGGTTTGTGTATGTGATGTTGTTGATTGAAGCATGAGTATATGTATGATTGAGATGGAGATGGGATTTATGCATGGAAGGATTATATTGGTGGATTTAATGATGAGTTGAGATTTGATGCATGTCATAGGTAGTATTTGTGATGAAGCATGCTAGAGATTATGTCACCATGGGTGAATAGGATTTATATGCATGATTAGATTTTGAAGCCATGATCATGTTTATGCTAGTAGAGGTTAAATCATGTAATAATAAATTTAGATCTATGCCTATGTGCAAGACTTGGATGATTTGATGAATTGAAGGATTGAGTATGTTATTGATTATGGTTGACCATGGAATCTTGATCATGATCTAGTTGTCCCTAAGCAAATTTTATTTCATGAATAAAATATTTACTAATGATTTTTGCTAAAGAATTTCGAAAACCCTAGGAAGGGTAGATTTGGAATTATAATATATGTAAAGGATATTTTAGTCAAATAAATAATGATTTTTCTAGAAAATAAAATAAAAAAATATTATTTAAAATTAAGCAAATTAATTAAAGCCCTTTTGAAAAAGATTCATACTTAATAAAATATTTACTAGATCAAAACCCTTAAGGATTTACTTATTATTTTCCAAGAAAGACTTATTAAATTTAATCTTAACTAGTTTTAGCTATCAATTATTTTCTAACAACTAAGCTATCATTAAATCACTATTTACCTAGTACCACCAATGGCTCTTGATCAAATAAACTCTAAATTTTCCTTAACAAGAGTTGAACTTTCAACTTAATAGAATTTATTTCCTAATCCATTAATTATTTTAAATAACAAATTAAACTGAGCTTATAAACCTATTCAATTATTGTTTTGCCTTAAAGCTTGGGACACTAGGATCATGGTAGTAGTGAATTGAGTTGATTTAAAATTGAGGAAGTGGATTGTGGCTTGAATCTGATTAAGATTTGTATTTACCCATGTGGGGTTAGGTCAGCTGTTCGAGACCTTGTTGTTGTGAGCAAGAAGCAGGTAAGCTCCTGCATAAAACCTATCGATATGAAATGTTTTCTTATGGCAAGCTAAATATGGAGTGTATGGACACTCGTTTATTTGAAGGTAATTGAGGGTTGAATTCATCTTTATTTCCAACGCTGGAATTGTTCAAAAGTTAATGAGCAGATTTTTCCAAACTCGAAACTCATTCTAAAACTAATTTCTCTCAAAGCTTTGGAAACCCTCACATTGTTATTTTCATGAAGCACAATGCTCTGTTCATTTTATCCCAAGTGGGGAATGTCATTGAGTACTCAATAAGGGTGGACTACTAGGACTAGTCTTTGAAGGGTTATGGTGAGTCTCTCAGTAGGTGGCCACCTCTGAGGGATGAGTCCTTCCCGGATAAGATGCCAGTTCCAGTGAGTCGTGCTAGTCCGAGCTAGCAGTTTATTTTGTTTCAGTCAAGTGACTATGTTTTGTCGGAATGGACTCCCGGCGGTTGTTTGGATATAGAGAAGGAGGAGTATCTTGCTCAGTAGGGCGATCACCTACTTTTGTCAGTCTGCACAATGTGTTAGGCATTCTGACCGGTTATGGGGCCCAAAGTGTGGTAACCCATATCCCTTTTTTTCGAGTGGTTGATTTCATTACTTATGTATGGCTAGAAGAGCCAAAACGCCACTCTTGCTTTTGACTAATATTTATTGCTTGCCAATGTTTCTCTTATAAAGATTTCACACTTTGCATCCACGAACTGTTTCCGCTAAACACCCAAGGCACACACGGACTTACTAAGATTTCTGTCTCACCACCTTTTATCATGATTTCAGGTTGATCCTGTTGTGGGTGAGTAGCTACCTTGGAAGAGAATGTGTTTTTTCGATTTTATGTACTGCTTTGGGAGACGAGTGTGGATGATTTTAATTATGGTTTTTGTTTTGGAATTTCATGGATGTACTTTTGAAGTATTTTATTTTATTTTTTGGGTTGTAATAAACTTTTTTAGCTTGAGTATTATTTATTCTAGCAATTTTTATTTGTGACCTAGTTATAAAGACCCTTGTCCTTTGGACGGGGCGACATCCCCGGCCCTGGCGGGCCTAGGTTTTTCGGGGTGTTACAAGTAGAGAGTATTTTGCTTCCTTTCTCTGGCAACAATTAAGTTCCTTTTATTGAGTTTCTCTTTGCCTCTATCTTGAGAACTATTGTAGCCTTCATCATCAAGTTTTCCAGTGGAAACAAGATTTAGACAAATATCAGGAACATGTCTAGCATTCCTCAAGACTAATTGACACCTGGTATCTATATCTGAGTAAATATCACTATTGCCAACAACTTTGCAAGAAACTTTGTTTCCCATTCTAACGTAGCCAAAATTTCCTTCAGTATAGGTTGAAAAGAAATATCTATGTAGAGTAACATGATATGATGTACCTGAATCAATTATCCAATCATTGTCTTGACTAACAATATTGATATGACCATCTTCACAGAATACCAACATATCATCATCGGCTGCCACTATTGCTGTAGTCTCTTCTCCATCTCTCGCCTTACCATTACCCTTTTTTTCAGCAAGTTCTTATTTCAAGACTCTGCAGTGCTTCTTGTAATGTCCTTTCTTTTTACAATAATAGCACTAAACATTTTTCAGTGACTCATGTCTGCTCTTGGATCTATCATTCCTGTTGTAAGGACCTCTATTCTTGCTTCTCTCCCTTCCTTCTTTCTTTTGCATAATCAATGCATGAAACTCATTAAAAGTGCCTTGTTCCTTCCTCCTCATCTCCTCATCCAACACTGCCTCTTTAGCCATAGCCATAGTTAAGACACCATTGGGAGCTGAATTACTAATAGACACCACCATTATTTCCCAGCTATTTAGTAATAAACTAAAAAATAGTAAAGCCTGTACCTTATCATCCAAGTTCAGTTTCAATGAAGTTGCCTGGTTTATCAATCCCTGAAAGGTACTCAAATGCTCACTCATATCAGCACCATCTCTGTATCTTAATCGAGTAATATTTCTCAAATAAGAAGATTTATTCATTCCAATTTTTCATTCAAACATTTGTTCAAGTTTTTCCCATAACACATTAGCTCTAGTCTCTTGAGCAAAGTGTTAAAATATACTCTGACCAATCCACTTTCTAATATTACCCACTGTTTTTCTGTGCATGCTAACTGATGCATAAATTTTGGGTATCTAAAATCATCAATTTTAAATCCATCCCTTAATCAAGTTTTAATTAAAACATTAATTCCAAAATATACATGTGAGAAAGTATATTTATCACATAGTATAGAGAATTAACGAGTATCGATCCTCAAAGGAACAAGTACACATTAATCACTTTTCATTCATTGTTTAACCGACCAAAATAAAGTGAGAAAATAATAAAATAAAAAAATAAAAGAAGCATATACAACTCAAGGATATAAGTTTATGCAATTTAAACACTTATCCTAGAAAACCTGACAATGACCTACTTAACAACTCTCTCAATTCATCATCATCTTGACATCATAAAGGAATATAAAGTAAAGTTCAATCATTTTTTAAGTCATGAATTTACTTATATAGATTTCACTTCTTTCCCAATCTATGGAATCACTACCCTTTGATTAAATTAGCAAATTTCCCAATCAAACCAATATAACCAAATGATACATTAAACATAATTCTTTATAGATATGAAATTAACAACCCTATATTCTAGGCAAAATTAACCTTCGATTACCTAAGTTATTTGATCTTAACTTTGTTTCCCAAGTCTATTAAGATTTAACAAATATGTAGCATTGATTAATTTAAATTCAATCTAACTTCATTTCCCAAGTCCGTTAGAAATAAATCTAATTCCATCCACCTATAAAATTAAGTAGTCAAACACGAGAATGATAGAAAATTGATCAAGTAGTTAAATTGGTGCATAAATCATAAATCCCACAATATTGTTAAATTACAATGAAAACATTGAATCCATTATTGTTAAAAGAAAAGGAGACAAAGAGAAAAGAAAGCACTCATAGACAAGCCTCTTTCTTCTTCCTTGAAGACTCCCTTGAACAATCCTTCTTGACTTAGGTGAACACCTTATTCAATGAGAGAATAAAAATTTCTACCATTTTATTCACCTCTCTATGTTATATATCCCAAACCTTTGTGTTCTCTTGTGCTTTTATAGGCCTCTTGGATACCAATTTTGTGGTTGAGGAAGTCTTGACCTAGTAGAAATAAGAAAATACCAAAATCCTTGAATAAGCCCTAATTTCGCGAACATAATTTTTGCCTCCAAGGCATACCTGGCATCGGGTTCTTTCAACCCACCTGGCCCCAAGTGCACTCCGTTCTTCTTCTGTTTTTACTTTGTTTTTGGCCGTCTTGCCTTGGCTGATAGAATGAACTTGGTGCCAGGTACACTTGCCAGACCTGGTGCCAGGTTTGTTATGGAAAAACACTTGAAGCTTGCTCAAACTCTACTGCTGGAGCAAAATGAACCCAGTGCCTTGTCCACTGGTTGGGCCTGGCGCCAGGTACATTCTAGTTTTCTACACTTTTTTCTCCTTAAATCTGCACATATTTGTCAAAAACACCTTTTACAAGCAAAATGTCAAATAGGAAGGAATATGCCTAGTTATTACAACAAATGTATCTTAAAACATCCTCAAATAACTAGAAAAAGAATGGTGATTTCAACCCTTATCACTAACCTATTTTTCATCACTCATATCGGATGGTTTACCTTTATCCCCTAGAACAGACTCAAACAAATCTCTACAATACAAATAGTCTTCCATTCTAGACTTCTAATCTGAATAGTTTGATGTATTTAATTTTATCATGCACCCACTATCTGAATCATCCATTTTTAATTAGCACAAATTAGCTAACTAATCAACTAGGGCTCTGATACCACTTTGTTGGGAAATAAACCGAAAATGAGCAAAATACCAAACTTCACCCAAATCACAATTATATTCCAAGATCAAAACTATTTTCCAAATGCAAATAAAAAAATAGGAATAAACTAAAGACACCAATTAAATAACACCAACAGATAAAAGAAAGCTCCAAAGTAAATTATACGAGATACCAAGGTTTTTAGCGGGGAAAACCCGAGATAGGAAAAATCACGGGACCTAGTCCAGTAAAAACTTTTACTATCAACAATAATGGACAATACAAAATCTTCTCTAGATAGCACTAGAGACATACCAATAATAAATATACCAATATCTTCTTCTAAAATTACCACCAAATAAAAATTGAGTTTGGAAGGATATTACAAAATTTGAAATCTAAACCGTTAGATGAGTAGTCCTTGTTAAGAGGATTACATGACAACAAATTTCATCTCAATTGAACTCCAAATAACTATCCAAATTAAGGACCAAAAGGCTTAGAGAACACAATTATAGCTTCCATTGTTTCTTCACGTTTTTCCCGCGCCTCTTTGAACAAAAATCAGCAAAAATCCCATGAAGCTTTTGGCTTTTATCTTATTTAGGTTTTATTGTAGTTTGTGGGCCTTTTGTTTTTGTTATCTTTTTGTCCACCAAATGGGCTGGACTTATTTGGCCTAGTAGCTTCCAACCTACAACTATAGGTATATATACCATTGGAGATCGAGGCACATTGCCATTTCTCCCTGATGGCACTCGATTGTGTCGCATAACTCCTGTGAGCATAGATTATGCCAACATGATACCTGCCAACTTTGCTAAAAAAAAGGTTATATTGCTACCATATATTGGGATCGATACAAGAATCCAATGAAATCCACAAGCGTTGGCTGTCTTGACCTTATCAATTCAGTTTAAGATGTTGAATGATACAGGGGCCTCAAATTACATGATAGGTAACTTCAGAGTTTTGTCAAATCTACATTCTTTTTTTGGTCTAGATTCTATTATAATTGGAAGTTCAAATGCTCTCTCAATTAAAGCAATAAGAGATATATACATTGATTAAGAGTGGTTCAAATTCTTTGCATAATGTTTTATTAGCACAAATTGGTTCTTAATCTTTTTTCTGTAAGTCAACCCATAGACCAATTTCCCTTGAACTGTGAATTTACTAACCATGGTTTTTATATTAAGGAATGAGAGATAGATTGGGTGCTAATGATCTACAATGCAAGGGTAACTTATATGTGCTCTCACCCCCTTATCAAAGTAAAATTTTCCAATCAATTTTTTATAGTATCAACCGAGGTGTGGCATTAACATCTTGACATCCACGTAGCGCTACTATTCAAAGGCTAAAATTTAAGAGGTTGATTTCTAGTGTTGGTTTTAAAAAAATTTGTCCACTCCTATCTCTCACAAAAATTCAGCAGCTGCACATTACCATCTCTCGATTTTCTTCAACCTTCAAGAACACACACTACACCAAGAACACCTACTACTTCCTTTCACCTAATACCTCTCCAAATCACTTCAAACTACCTCTAAAAATTCCAGATTTCATCTATTCATTGCTGTGAGTCCATCCGTACCATTTTTAACATCAAACTCCAAAATCCAACTTGCACTTTTGGATCAAAAACCAGAAATTTTTGTTAAGGTCAAGAACACCTTCAAGGTAAATTTATTCTAACAACTTCATCTTCTCCAATCTTGATCTCTAGTGAGAGCCTATGTGAATAAGCATGCTAATGGTCTCTCTTTCTTTCTCTCTCTCTCTCTCTCTCTCTCCCTCTCTTGGCCGAATGACCTTTTCTCCCATGAACATGCTTTCGCCATCTCCCATGGACAAAGTTTGACATCTAGGAGTTGAGATCTACTCTAAACTCCTTCAAAGCATTCATCAACCAAGTAAGTACCTTCAATCTTCCTTTTTAAACTCTAAATTCATGTCTCTAGGATGATGATGATAGTAGGTGGATGGCGATAGGATTTAAGTATATATATATATATATATATATATATATATATATATATTGTTGAGATTGAGGCATGAATATATGTATGATTGTGAAGGAGATGGGATTTATGCATGGAAGGATTATCTTGGATGATTATATGATGATTTGAGGTTGATGCATGTCATAGGTAGTATTTGTGATGAAGTATTCCAGAGATTATGTCACCTTTGGTGAATGGGATTTATATTCATGTTGGATTATTGAAGCCGTGATCATATTTATGCTAGTAGGGGTTAGATCATGTTTTGATAAATTGAGATCTATACTTGTATGCATGATTTGGATGATTTGATGAATTGAAGGGTTGTATATGTTCATGTTTGTGGTTAGCCATAGAAATATATTCATGATCTAGTTGTCCCTAATCTAATCTTTATTTCATTAATAAAATATTTAATAATATGATTTTTCTAGTAAAATTTTGAAAACCATGGGAAAATGTGGGTTTGGTCTTTTATATAAAATAGTGATATTCTAGTCAAATAAATAATAGTTTTTGCTGGAAATATATATATATATATATATTATTTAAAATGATAAAATCAATTAAAGCCTTTTATGGAAATAATTATAATTATTAAAATATTTATTACTAAAAATTTAATTATTATCTTTTAATCAAAACCCATTAAGGATTTGCTTATTATTTTTCAAGCAAGACTCATTAAATTTATTTTCAACAAATTTTAGCTATCAATTATTTTCTAACAACTAAATTATTAATAAATCATTATTTTACCTAATACTACCTTGGACCCTTTTTCAAATAAACCATAATTTATTTTTAGCAAGATTTAGACCTTCAACTTTTGTACCTATTTCTCAAACTCTAGTTATTTTGATATCAAACTAGATTTATTTTATAAACCCTTTTATTTATTATTGAGCCTTAAAGCTTGGGACACTAGGGACATGATTGTAGTAAGTTGAGTTAGTTTTATTTGAGAAAGTGAGTCTTTGGCTTGAGTTTGATTGTGGTTTGTATTTATCCTATGCGGGTCAGGTCAGCTATTGGAGACCTTTGTTGTGAGCAAGGATCAGGTAAGCTCCTGCATAAAACCTGTTTGATGAAAAATGATTTTTTTTTTATGGCAAGCCAAATGTAGAGTGCATGGTCACTCATTTCTGTAAAGGCAATTGAGGATTATTTCCATTCTCATTTCAGACAAATAAATTATTTGCAAATCAAGGGGCGGTTTTACTCAAAACCTAAAACTCTTTCTAAAACCAGTTTTGCCCCAAACCTTGGAAAACCTTAATTGCCATTTTCAAGTGGAAATGTGTTTTGTTCATTTTCTTCCCAAGTGGGGTATGTTACGTTGAGTACTCAACAGGGATAGGCTAGTAGTACTAGTTTTGAAGAGTAAGAGTGAGTCTTTTGGCAGGAGGCCACCTTCAGAAGATAAGCTCAACTTAGAGAAACGTCAGTACTACTTAGTCAGGCCGGTCTGAGCTAGCAGTATGTTTTATTTCAGTCAAGTGACTGTGTTTTGCCGGAATGGACACCCGGTTGTTATTTGGGTATAGAGAAGGAGGAGTATCTTGCCCGGTAGGCCGATCACCTACCTTTTGTCAGTCTGCACAAAGTGTTAGGCATTCTGACTGGTTATGGGGCCCAACGTGTGGTAACCCATAATCCTTTTTTTTGAGTGGTTGATCTTATAAATTATGTACGGCTAGATAAGCCCAAAATGCCACTCGTATTTTTGAACATCATTCATTGTTTGTCAGTATTTCTTTTGTCAGTTTGCACAAAGTGTTAGGCATTCTGACCGGTTATGGGGCCCAACGTGTGGTAACCCATGACCACCTTTATGAGTGGTTGATTTTATTGGGCACTTGTATGGTTTCAAAAAGAGGAAAACACCACTCTTGCTTTTGACTAATATTTATTGCTTGCCAATATTTCTCTTATAAAGATTTCACACTTTGCATCCACGAACTGTTTTCACTGAACACCCAAAGTACACACGGACTTACTGAGATTTCTGTCTCATCACCTTTGTACCATGATTTCAGGCCGATCCTGCTGTGGGGATGAGTAGCTAGTGTTATCTGCCTTGGAAGAGAATGTGTCTTTTGATTTTATGTATTGCTTTGGGGAGACGAGAGTGGATAACTTTATTTATGGATTTGTTTCATTTTGGGAATTTGTGGATTTATTCTTGGGTTGTAATAAATCTTAAGTTGAAGTATTATTTTTATTATTTTTATTCCGCTATTTTATTTGTGTGGCCTCGTTATAAAGACCCCTTGTCCTTTGGACGGGGCGACATCCCCGGCCCCGGTGGGCCTAGGTAGCAGGGTGTTACAAGAAATCTAGTTTGATAATAAAATAACTAGAGTGGGGGGGGGGGTTGGGATGCATATCATATTTTATTGTACATTTAAATATATTTTTATATGATTTTATGTGCATTGAATTTGTGTTTTATAGTCTAGAGGGCTTGATTATGATTATTGAGTGAGAAGGGCAAAATGGTAAATTTTACCCGAGGTGAAAATAAGGAGATAGCTTGTGGATTGAATAGGAAATAATTTTTCTAGTAGAAATAGCAACAAGAGTTGTTGTGGTGTAGTGGTTAGAGCTTTGGAATTAATTCTTAAGGTCTTGGGTTTAATGTCCATCATAGAAACTTTAGCTTGAGTAAATTTTATTTTGCTTGGGAAAGGATGGTTTCGGCCTTAAGGGCCTAGATTAATGTGGTGATGATGTTCTAGGAGAGACATGATGGAAGTAACCTCATTGCACTCCTTTTACTCTTCTCGAAATTCTTATAGGGAAAATCATTCTTCCTTGATCTTTAGTTTTCCTTAGTTTCAACTCATTGGTTTGATCAAGATGTTCTAGCCTTTTTCTTTCCAGAAAATTCAGTAAAGTACTGAGGTCTTTTAGGATCGAAATGTCTTGGTAAAAGACTCCTTATGGTTTGAAAAATATGGTAGAGTTGTGAGGAATTTCAAGAGGAAAAATCCCCCTAGTAAGCTTGCTGAAATTTTCCTCTAGCTTAGTTAATCTTTCTTCATAGAATGAGCTGGAATTTTCCAGCTTGTTGTACCTTCAAAGGGTCGAAATTTTTAGCTAACATTCCCTCCCAAATGCTACCAGAAAAATGGTCTTTAGGATCAGTTTGAAACCTGAAAGTTTTTGTCCAATTTCGGACTGCACAAGTTGGAGCAAAACAGGAAAAATTCCTGTACGAAAATCAGCTTTGAGAGCTCCAAACCAAGCTGTTTTCTCCCAGATTTTGTGCAGCACCTTAGCCATGTTTTTCCTCCATAAAGAAGGCTGGAAACCAGCCTTGAATACCCCTGAAATCCCCTTCAAAACTCGCTGCAAAATGGCTTTGAACAGCAGACGAAAATCTGCCAGAAAAATCACTGTGCAGCGAAAATTCTGGGCAGAAATTTGTCCAGCTTGTTTCCTCTTTCTCTTCCAGCCAAAACACCAACCTTAATCTGTCAAAACCTTCCTTAAACCTCCATCAACAGAGCTCCATTGATCCCCTTGAACTTCTGCACGAAATTCCATTAATGGCTGTCCAAAAATCTCTCAAACAAATCCCTGCAATTTAGCTTGATTGGTTTCCAAAATTTCAGCCATCTTATTTAGTAACCTTCCATAATATTTTGCTCAATGGACCATACTTCCTCTTCATCATTGTACACCCTACTTTCGGCCACCATAAGCCTCCATAAGTCAGCTTTAATTCCACAGAAATTCTGCTCAAACAGTCGACCATGGCAGATTTCCAAAAGCTGTCCAACAATCAAGATATTCTTGGAATATTTAGTTTCCAAATTCACTTCCTAAAAATATTCTTCAAAGATTGTAACAACTAACCTTTCCTTTTCCCTTCCAAATCAGAGAATCAACCTCCTAAACCCTACAGAAATTCGTCCACCCCTATCTCTCACAAAAATTCAGCAGCTGCACATTACCATCTCTCGATTTTCTTCAACCTTCAAGAACACACACTACACCAAGAACACCTACTACTTCCTTTCACCTAATACCTCTCCAAATCACTTCAAACTACCTCTAAAAATTCCAGATTTCATCTATTCATTGCTGTGAGTCCATCCGTACCATTTTTAACATCAAACTCCAAAATCCAACTTGCACTTTTGGATCAAAAACCAGAAATTTCTGTTAAGGTCAAGAACACCTTCAAGGTAAATTTATTCTAACAACTTCATCTTCTCCAATCTTGATCTCTAATGAGAACCTATGCGAATAAACATACTAATGATTTCTTTTTCTCTTTCTCTCTCTCTCTCTCTCTCTCTCTCTCTCTCTCTCTCTCTCATGGCCGAAAATTCCCCTCTCTTGGCCGAATGACTTTTTCTCCCATGAACATGCTTTCGCCATCTCCCATGGACAAAGTTAGACATCTAGGAATTGAGATCTTCTCTAAACTCCTTCAAGTCATTCATCAACCAAGTAAGTACCTTCAATCCTTTCTTTTAAACTCTAGATTCATGTCTCTAGGATGATGATGATAGTAGGTGGATGGCGATAGGATTTAAGTATATATATATATATATATATATATATATATAGTATGATATTGTATGAGATTGAAGTATGAATAGATGATGGGATTTATGCATGGAAGGATTATCTTGGATGATTATATGATGATTTGAGGTTTAATGCATGTCTCCATGTCATAGGTAGTATTTGTGATGAAGTACGCTAGAGATTATGTTACCTTTGGTGAATAGGATTTATATTCATGTTGGATTATTGAAGCCATGATCATATTTATGCTAGTAGGGGTTAGATCATGTTTTGATAAATTGAGATCTATGCTTGTATGCATGATTTGGATGATTTGATGAATTGAAGGGTTGTATATGTTCATGATTGTGGTTAGCTATAGGAATATGATCATGATCTAGTTGTCCCTAAGCTAAATTTTATTTCATTAATAAAATATTTAATAATATGATTTTTCTAGTAAAATTTTGAAAACCATGGGAAAATGTGGATTTGGTCTTTTATATAAAATAGTGATATTCTAGTCAAATAAATAATAGTTTTTGCTGGAAAAAAAAAATATTATTTAAAATGATAAAATCAATTAAAGGCCTTTATGGAAATAATTATAATTAATAAAATATTTATTACTAAAAATTTAATTATTATCTTTTAATCAAAACCCATTAAGGATTTGCTTATTATTTTTCAAGCAAGACTCATTAAATTTAGTTTCAACAAATTTTAGCTATCAATTATTTTCTAACAACTAAATTATTAATAAATCATTATTGTACCTAATACTACCTTGGACCCTTTTTCAAATAAACCATAATTTATTTTTAGCAAGATTTAAACCTTCAACTTTTTGTACCTATTTCCCAAACTCTAGTTATTTTATTATCAAACTAGATTTATTTTATAAACCCCTTTTATTTATTATCGGGCCTTAAAGCTTGGGACACTAGGGGCATGATTGTAGTAAGTTGAGTTAGTTTTATTTGAGAAAGTAAGTCTTTGGCTTGAGTTTGATTGTGGTTTGTATTTACCCTATGCGGAGTTATGTCAGCTGTTGGAGACCTTTGTTGTGGACAAGGATCAGGTAAGCTCCTGCATAAAACCTGTTTGATGAAAAATGATTTTTTTTATGGCAAGCCAAATGTAGAGTGCATGGTCACTCATTTCTGTAAAGGCAATTGAGGATTATTTCCATTCTCATTTCAGACAAATAAATTATTTGCAAATCAAGGGGCGGTTTTACTCAAAACCTAAAACTCTTTCTAAAACCAGTTTTGCCCCAGACTTTGGAAAACCTTAATTGCCATTTTCAAGTAGAACTGTGTTTTGTTCATTTTCTTCCCAAGTGGGATATGTTACGTTGAGTACTCAACAGGGGTAGGCTAGTAGTACTAGTTTTGAAGAGCAAGAGTGAGTCTTCTGGCAGGAGGCCACCTCCAGAAGATAAGCTCAACTTAGAGAAACGTTAGTACTACTTAGGCAGGCCGGTCCGAGCTAGCAGTTTGTTTTATTTCAGTCAAGTGACTTTGTTTTGCCGGAATGGACACCCGGTTGTTGTTTGGGTATAGAGAAGGAGGAGTATCTTTCCCTGTAGGACGATCACCTACCTTTTGTCAGTCTGCACAAAGTGTTAGGCATTATGACCGGTTATGGGGCCCAATGTGTGGTAACCCATAATCCTTTTTTTCGAGTGGTTGATCTTATAAATTATGTACGGCTAGATAAGCCCAAAATGCCACTCTTATTTTCGAACATCATTCATTGTTTACCAGTATTTCTTTTGTCAGTCTGCACAAAGTGTTAGGCATTCTAACCGGTTATGGGGCCCAACGTGTGGTAACCCATGACCACCTTTATGAGTGGTTGATTTTATTGGGCACTTGTATGGTTTCAAAAAGAGGAAAACACCACTCTTGCTTTTGACTAATATTTATTGCTTGTCAATATTTCTCTTATAAAGATTTCACACTTTGCATCCACGAACTGTTTTCACTGAACACCCAAAGCACACACGGACTTACTGAGATTTCTGTCTCATCACCTTTTTACCATGATTTCAGGCCGATCTTGCTGTGGGGATGAGTAGCTAGTGTTATCTGCCTTGGAAGAGAATGTTGTCTTTTATTTTTATGTATTCTTTGGGGAGACGAGAGTGGATAATTTTATTTATGGATTTGTTTCCTTTTGGGAATTCGTGGATTTATTCTTGGGTTGTAATAAATCTTAAGTTGAAGTATTATTTTTATTATTTTTATTCCGCTATTTTATTTGTGTGGCCTCGTTATAAAGACCCCTTGACCTTTGGACGGGGCGACATCCCCGGCCCCGGCGGGCCTAGGTAGCGGGGTGTTACATACGGGGGCCTCAAATTACATGACAGGTAACTTCAGAGTTTTGTCAAATCTACATTCTTTTTTTGGTCTAGATTCTATTATAATTGGAAGTTCAAATGCTCTCTCAATTAAAGCAATAAGAGATATATACATTGATTAAGAGTGGTTCAAATTCTTTGCATAATGTTTTATTAGCACAAATTGGTTCTTAATCTTTTTTCTGTAAGTCAACCCATAGACCAATTTTCCTTGAACTGTGAATTTACTAACCATGGTTTTTATATTAAGGAATGAGAGATAGATTGGGTGCTAATGATCTACAATGCAAGGGTAACTTATATGTGCTCTCACCCCCTTATCAAAGTAAAATTTTCCAATCAATTTTTTATAGTATCAACCGAGGTGTGGCATTAACATCTTGACATCCACATAGCTCAACTATTCAAAGGCTAAAATCTAAGAGGTTGATTTCTAGTGTTGGTTCTAATAAAAAGTGTACTCTTGGTGAGAGTTGTCAATTGGGAAAGTTGAGTAAATTTCTATTTAGTTTGTCAGAGTCTGTTAGTTCAAAAATATTCAATAAACTTTATTGGTGCCAACTCCAACATTATCTATTGGAAACTTTTAATATTATTCTTGTTTTGTTGATGACTATTCAAACTATTGTTGGCTAACTCTTTTGCATCTTAAATCTAATTTTGTCACTGCCTTTTTAACATTTGAAAATTATATTTTCAGGTAATTTAACCAATTTTTTTTCCCATTAAGATAGAGGAGGAGAATTTGTCAACTTAACATTGAGATTACATTTCCAACAAGAAGGGACAGTCCACAACATTTAATGCTCCCATATACCATAATAATTTGGCATTCTTGAGCGCATACATCGAATCATAAAAGAACTAGGTTTGACTATGTTTTATCATAGCGATGTTACAAACATTTTTGGGTTGAAACTTTTCAAAAAAAAATAATAATAAATTGATTACGTAGTTCTATTATTGATGTTGAAACATAATTCTTCAAATTATACAATAACCACCCAATTTACTCTTTTTTCCGTGTCTTTGGACCCTATTGCTACCCTTACACATGGGACAATAAGAAAAATAAACTTGATCCTAAAATAATTCTTTATGACAACAAGAAAAATAAATTTGAACCTAAAATAATTCTTTGTGTTTTTGTAGGATATAGTGAAAATCATAAAAGGTACAAGTGTTACCATCTAATATCTCAGAAATTTATCACTTAACGTATAGTTGCCCTTCTAGAGGATGTCTTTCCATTATAAATTAAACACCTTCTTCTCCATATCACATCTCACCTTCAAGCTTATCAATTTTTGAATTTATTATTTCGAAACCTTACCTAACATTTATTAATAATTACTCTAATTTTTTGTAGGAAAAAAATGATAAATTATTAGCAACTCTAAGTACAAGTAATGATTTGCTTTACATTCCCTTGGGTGTCCTTCTTGAGCTCTCTTTTATGATAATATTGAGCAACCTTTTTTAATCTTGCCACTTGATCACGAATCCCCTCTCACCCCAAATAATGAACCTATAATAGATTTTCCATCCAATCAAGTCTCTCATCCAATGGTTACCTAAATAAAAGATGGGATAGTTAAACCTAATCTTAAATATGCTCTAATCATTGTTTGTTATTCTATTCCTCAAGAGGCAAAACAGTGAAACTTGCTCTTCAACATCCTGGATAGAGTGTTGCCATGCTACAGGAACTTGATACCTTATATTATAATCAGGCTTAGAACCTAGTACCCTGAATGCATGATATGCATGTAATTAGTGCTAAATAGGTTTTTAAGACAAAATTAAAAGGTGATGGTACACTGGATAGCTTTTAAGCACAACTTGTTACCAAATGCTATCATCAAGTTGATGGGGGTTGACTACTCCAAAGCATTTTCTCCAATTATCATACTAGGAACAATACATTAGCATTGCCCTTGTTCGCCAATTAGAGATTCGTCAACTAGATGTCAAAAATGCCTTTTCATATGGTAATATCTCTAAGGGTTTATACATAGTTCAACCCCTTATCATGTGTGCAAGCTTGATCATGCACTTTGTAGCCTTAAATAGGCCTCTAGAGCATGGTTCGATCATTTTAGTCCTTTTTTACTAAAATTTGAGCTTTTCTATAGTATGGTTGATTCATCTTTATTCATTTATCACCTTTCATAAGGCATTTTTGTTCTTCTTTTTTATATGGATGATATACTAGTTACTGGATCTGACACTTCTCTACTAACTTACTTTCTTGCACTTATTATTCATGAATTTTCTATGAAAGTTCTTGGCTCTATTCACCATTTTCATGGTACAACACATCACTCCTATTGCCATTGGGTTATAGAAGTCTCAAACTCATTATGTACTCCCAATTTTAGATCTAACCCAAAATAATTAATTTTAAACCTCTTAATAACTCTATCGCAATTGAAATGAGGACTTCACAGGAAGATGATCCCCTTGATGATCCTATTTAACTTCATGCCCTTGTTGGGGCTCTCCAATACCTTACTTTTATTAGACTTGATTTAGTATTCAATGTTAATTTTATATCCCAATTTATGCATTGCCTTATCTTTCACATAAAAATGGTTCAACCTATCCTTTAATATGTCAAAGGACTGATGAATTTAGGCTTTAATTCACATTCTACACTAGATTTATTTACCTTTCTGATGCAGATTGGGTTGGTCGTTTAATCATAAGGTGCTCTACCACATGTTACTGCACTTTTAATAATTATAGTATATTAACTATAGACTAAAATATTTGTATTCTTGGCACTTTCTAATTTTTTTGAAATCTTTACTAATTATAATATACTTCCTCCATTTCAAAATAAATGTCCATGAAGCTCTTTGCACACAAATTAATGGCGTTGAAAATAATACTACAATTTAAATAAAGTCCTTATTCTATCCATATTAAACACAAACAACTATTAATTGGTAAAAATTCTCAAGAATTAAAAAGAAAAAAAGAGTTTTAGAAAGTTGTATAGTTGACTTAAAATAAATGAGGGTAAAATGGGAAGAACTAATTATTAGTTATAAAAATATGTACATGAATATTTATTTTGAAAAAAAAAGCTCTATGAACATCTATTTTGAAATGGATGGAGGATTAAATTATGAGTTATAAAATATTTGTATATATATATATATATATATATATTATACTATTGAATCCTTTCTAAATTCATTAGTCATTATCTCTTCTTTTATATTTATTAAAATTTAGACTTCTAGTATTTATTGACCCACTAAAGTACTTATTTGAGACCTTTTTCTCTCATTCAGTCATTTCCTCTCAACTCCCTTTCATTAACTAGATAACAAACAAGTCTTCTGCATTCGCCTTAAATTTCGGCTCTTCCAAAAAATTTTCTTGCATCTGCCCCTGGTTGGGAAGTGTGGAAATGTAGGAAATGCAAGTCGATAAGATGGCTACAAATGCATTTCTTTTCTAATGGTTGTACAACTAGTGGTTTCTACGGTATTTGTTAGTGTTATGTCCTAGAGGCAATCACATGTATTCTGTATATTATGTATTATTAAATAAAATAAGGCATTCTTTATCTTTTAATTTGTTTTATTTATGCTTTTGTGTAAAATAACTATTAGATAAAGTCCCAAGTACAACACTGTGTTAAGGAAATTATGATAGAGATCATGATGTGGGGTTCCTACTACACTAGATAGTGTTCGTACTTAAATTATCCCTAGTCGTAGTATTAATGAGATAAGACATCATTAATACTATAAGACTAGCACATGTTATACTTCTTGATTTGATCAGACAGTGGTCTCACATCCATAAGTATTGTGATACGCAAAGTTAACACGTGGATGCTTGTTACCTGAACAAGTACATTGAATGACCTGACAATGAGATAATCACATAGATAACTATTTAGTACTAGTGATAGAATCTCATCATAGCAAATGTGCAAGTATCCTTAGACTTGAAATCTTCAAGGTACTTTATTTGCTAATTGTTGGACTTTGATTCCAACATTTGGAGTCCTAATAAGACCGCTTATGGGATGGATATTAGGTATAATATGAAGTAAATAAAAATAGTTTAGAGGATCAATAAAGGATTTACCACTCTTAATAGTAGGAGCGAATATCTCACGTCCACTTGTAGGAATCACTACTCGAGAAGTCCTTGGCCAAAGCGATTGTATATTGGAAATGGTTCCAATTGGTACATATGTTGAATAGTGGATTTCGAGAATAAGTACTAAAATATTCGAGTCAGAATTAATTTATTATTCTGGAAGGAGTTGGCACTAATTTGTACTCAAAATCGAATGAGATATTGTATAATGAAAGGAGTTTATTGCACTATTATTTGCTATTGAAAGGTTCATGTCAATACACTTGACTTTCTGAATATTTGGGTGGTCATGATGTGTTACTAAATGCCGCTCATAATCTACTGAATATGGATTTATTAATTAGAGAATTAATAAATCAATCCTTATTAGAATTAATAAGTTAATTCTAAAATTATTAAGAATTATTAATCTTAAAGATGTTTAGATTAATTCATATTTTGCTACTAATAGATTAGGAAATCTAATAGGTCACACACAATAGATGATTGAGTACTCAAGATGTTATTTGATAACATTATGGGTTGATTGTGAAAAAATAAGCTATTGTGGTCAAATTATGATTAGTTACAATTCGTGAACCATATTGTAATTAACAAAAATTCATAGTGTTAATTGGTAATTAAAGAATTCATATTTATCATGGATTCTGATTACCAAATACATACAGATGATATATATATATATATATATATATATATATATATATATATCGATATACACACTTTGTGAGATTATGATTTTTGGTTAATACACAGAGAGTTTTTTTGGAAAAAAAAACTGAGAGCCATCTTCATCTTCTTCTTTTGGAAACCCTAGCCGCCAGTTTAGTTTTGCTAGCACAAAACTCTGGTGATTCTTGAGCACCATTCTCATGTGGACTATATTGGAGGCAATCATACACTTGGATTGCAGTGCTTTGACAGAAGAGAAGACGTTCTCTTGGTTTAGCTGGATCATGCTTTCAAATTGAAGAAGGAAATTTTTTTCACTTCACAGAGGCAGAAGAAGGTATTATTCTCACCTATTTTTTATTCCTATTATCGCATAAGAGTGATCCTTGTGCTTGGAATTCCCGTTTGTCTTCTGCTGTGTAAATCATTTGTGCATGGGGAATTCCTACAATATTAAGGTTAAATATGCTCCTACTTAAGCTCACACTCAGCTCTACGCCCTATTTCTCTATCTAGTAATGAAGGGCTAGCACTGATCTTTATTTTTTTAATATTTTTAGAAGGGGAGACAGAAAGAGGAGAAGATATGAAGTGAGAAAAAAGATAAAGAAAAAGATGGGATAGAGTCTCGTATCAAACTCGAGACCTATATCTTAAGTAACAACCCTCCTCCGTTAGGTCAAATTGTTTTTGACAAAATCATCCAGACTTTCTAGAGTTGTATTTGCATTTGCAAAATATATTGAAAGAGAAGATCATATAACAATAGAAATGGTAGATCTAAGGGTTTGTATGAAATGTATATAGATTTACCTCACTTGTGGTCCGATCAAATTCGAAGGTGCTCATCAGCCACCTAGTTGACAAAATAAATGTGTCATGGCAGTATTTTTAGCTTTATAGAAACGTCCTTTGGTTCAAGGGAAAATTTCAATATTTCTCCTTTCAACATATTTACAGAAAAGCCAATACTATTGTAGATTAAGCATGGCCCCAGTTCAATTTGTCCACAGTTGAACCATGGACTAGAATCGAGGTCAACGGTTCGTGAATTTTGGCCAACGGTCTGATTCAGGTTGGAATTTTTCTCAACTGTCAACCAGTTGTTTAAATCGCTGATTTTATTTTTTATTTTTAATTTTTTAATTGACACGTGTCATCATAATATGTTGACACGTGTCAATAAAAATTAATTTTTTTAAAAAAATAAAAAGGTAGCCATTATGGCCGTGGGTCTAATTATGCCATTTTGGGCCTACAACCATAATGGCCATTTTGAAGCTTCTGCAACGACCAGCCCAGTGGCTGCAAGCAACGGCTATTCTGGCTCTTGCATGCTTTTTTTTTTCTCCTCACTCTTTCTATAAATAGGCCTAAATCTATTGAATTTTTCACTTCTTAACTCTCAACTCTCTCTCAACTCTTTTAACTCTCTCAATTCTCAATATATATTATTGTTTTATATATTTTTTTGAAAAAAAATGTCGCATCCTAGTAGCTCTAAGGGTAAGGGAAAAATGAGTGATAGTGCTGATGGAAAACGCAGAAACAGGGGAGCCATGGACGAAAAAAAAAAAACAGAGAGAAAAATTAAACGCGAGCCTTAAAGGCTATGCGGAAGCGTGAGGATCATACCTTTGTGTTCCTTAACCCTCCTAGGTTGCGTAGGAACAGATTGAACGGCTGGAATCGCCTCGCTTTGCACACTTGAAGGAGCTTCCGGTTGAACACCCGCTAGCCTTCGACTCCGCCTTGTTTGCATTAACGCTTAGCTCTCCAGCTCTCGGGATATTCCTCAGCCTAACCTCTAGTTGGTGAACACAATGGGAAAGAGAAATGGTCTCAATTCTCCTTGGTTCGCTCGCTATTGGTTAGCAAAGAACAAGGAGAAAACAAGAAGAAGAAACGTGAGAGAGAGAGCTAGAGAGAGACGTGAGAGTCTTGTGGCTTGGGAAAGAATTAGGGTTTTTTTCTTTTCAAAGAGTTTTTTTATTAGTTAGCCAAAAATTAGGTCTCTCATTATTTGATAAACATATCTCCGGGATTTCAAAACACTCGGATGTTATCCTGAGAATCAGTTTGGCCTAACCCTAAACTCCTCTTAACCATATCTGGAAAAAACCCTAAGGTCCAAGCTATTGGGCCAGATAAATATTTATTATTTTTCTTGGACCCAAAAAGGCCCAAAATAATAAATATTAATTATTTATTTCCTGGACTTACATAAGTAACCCAATAAATAATTAATGAGCCCAAATGAACCATAATAATTAATCTTTAATTATTTATTTCTTGGGCCTATATAAATAACCCAATAAATAATTAAACATTAATTATTTCCCCTAGTTTAAGCCCAGGTTAATTTCTTAATTATTCATGCTGGACCTAGGCCCTGAATAATTAATTAACCAAATAAACTAGATAATTAATTTCTCTCAACTCCTATTTTATTTATTTATTTATTTATTTTATTCTAGTCTAATAATAAATTAGACTTCCTGAATAAAATAAAATAAAACAAAACAAAATAAAATCCTCTTCAACTGAGACCAATTCCTCAACCCAAAATTAGTTAGGACTTACGGGCTATTCCGAGGACCAAAAAGACACATCGCCTTGGCTGCTAAAATGACCAAAATACCCCTGCTATATAAATAGTTGTATTTTGCATTTTAAATATTTTCTAATATCACCATAAGGAAATATTGACCCCAGGGACAATGCTGCATTCGCAAAGTCTCCGACCTACAGGTGAAATGACTAAAATACCCCTCTACACATCGCCGTACATTTAGAGAGGAAGAAGTGTACTAACACCCCCCTAAATTAACACCCCCCTAAATGACATCTACCATCCTTAGGCTTCTAGTCCAATGATCCACGACTTCCTGGAGTGTTTCCGCTTTCCAAGGGAGCTACCCTAAAGCAAACATCCAAGTCATGTTTCCCAGGGCCCTGGATAATTTAGACCATTCGGACAACCACAAGGGGTGATATAGTGCAGAAACTATCTTGTATAAGTCTGTCTTAACTAACTAGTCACACATACTCAACATGCAAGTATATTGGCCCTACGATAGAACCTCAACTATAGCAAATCAAATTATATGCTTCCAGCTTCGCTAGACCACCAACTCATACTCAAGTCGTAGAGTACTAGTCCACGCTGTAGCGGTAGTAGTCTAGGTTTCTACCATATAGTACTTTGAGAAACCACTACTACAGGTCATGTTCTATGTATTCGAAATACGCTTATGTCATGAAGTGAGTGGACTACCCACTGGCTAAAGGTAAGCCATTCCCCATTTGGAATTCATAACATAATAACCTAAACATGATGAGGTTCCCAGTCTCATCAATAGGTTAAGAACAAATATTTATGTGTTAAATAACCCGTGATCCATACCTTACTGTGAAAGACCACCATTCACATGGATCACTTATTTAAACACAATGGGTCTATTCTAAACGAAAATCGTGCACAAACAAAAAGTAAATTCACAAACAATTTCTGAAAATAAATTCTTTTATTAAATAATTCGATTTTACATCAGAAACCTAGTCTAAGAGGGCATACAATCCAACAATCTCCCACTTGCACTCTAAGACTAGGTAAGTCCATAGGTGCCCACCCCTATGGCGTCTAAGTGTCTCTTGAAGACTCTCTCAGCCAAAGGCTTGGTGAATGGGTCTGCTAGATTATTTTCTGAGGTAATATGCTTCACCACGACTTCCCGTCTCTGGATGAAATCCCGGATCAGGTGGTACTTCCTCTCGATGTGTTTCCCCTTCTTGTGGTTCCGAGGCTCCTTAGATTGCGATACTGCTCCAGTGTTGTCGCAATACATCACAACCGGCCTGTCCATACGTGGTACGACTCCAAGTTCTGAAAAAAACTTCCGGAGCCAGACTGCTTCCTTGGATGCCTCCGAAGCTGCCACATACTTAGCTTCCATGGTTGAGTCAGCAATACAAGATTGCTTGATACTCCTCCATGAAATTGCTCCTCCAGACAAGGTGAAGACATATCCACTAGTGGATTTTCTCTCATCCTTATTCGCCTGGAAGTCTGAGTCTGTGTATCTTGTAGGAACCAAATCATCAGCCCTGTAAACCAGCATATAATCTCTCCTTCCCTTGAGGTACTTGAGAATATGCTTTACAGCTTGCCAATGAACCTCCCCTGGGTTTGACTGATATCTGCTAACTAAGCCCACGGCAAAGCAGATATCTGGCCTAGTATACAGCATGGCGTCCATGAGACTTCCCACAGCCGAAGCGTAGGGAATCCTACTCATTCTGTCATTTTCTTCTTGAGACTTAGGACAAGTCCTTCGAAGAAAATGACAACCCATGTCCGCAAGGGATTAGAGCTCCCTTGCATGAGTCCATCTTGTACTTGGCCGACATCCTGTCAATGTATGTCGCTTGGGATAATCCTAACATTCTCTCGCTTCCTATTTCTAAGAAGCCTAATCCCGAGAATGTAGCTGGCTTCTCCCAAGTCCTTCATACTGAATTGACTAGACAGCCAAACCTTTGTAGATGACAATGTCTCTACATCATTTCCAATGAGTAGAATGTCATCCACATACAGGACAAGAAAAACCACATTAATGCCTTCAAGTTTCCTGTACACGCATGGTTCATCTTCGTTTTGAATAAAACCATAAGACTTTATAGTCTCATCAAAACGAATGTTCAATGCTCTTGATGCCTGCTTAAGTACATAAATGGACTTGTTAAGCTTGCAAACCATGTGTTCCTGACCTTCAGCAATGAAGCCTTCCGGTTGGGACATATAGATGTCTTCACTAAGATGGCCATTTAAGAATGCCGTCTTGACATCCATTTGCCATATCTCGTAGTCATAGTGACAAGCGATGGCAAGGAGGATGCGGGATGGCAAGGAGGATGCGGATGGATTTAAACACAGCTACCGGGGAAAAGGTTTCCTCATAGTCGATACCCTCTTTCTGAGTATACCCTTTCGCCACAAGCCTAGCTTTGAAGGTTTCCACCTTCCCATCCGCTCCTCTCTTCCTCTTGTATACCCACTTGCACCCAATGGGTTTTATCCCTTCTGGTGAAGCTACAAGATCCCAAACCTGATTGAGGTACATAGACTCAATCTCGGCTTTCATTGCTTTATGCCACAGATTTGCATCGGCATCAGCAATGGCCTCCTCGTATCTAGCGGGGTCTTGTTCCTGATGGTCGGAGACCAGCTCAAAGGCTTCTCCAGTCCATCTATCCGGAACCCTAGACACTCTCCCACTACGACGAGGCTCCATTTGCTCAGGCTCTCGAGGCTATGCCTCTTCTTGTTCCAAAATCGGGTCAGAAGAAGTTGATTCCGTAGATAACTTCTCCTGAAGTTCCAAACTCGTTGAACCTTTAGTGGAAGTACTTTGATCATCTTCCAAGTATCTAGCATTGGTACTGACTAGTACCTTCTGCTCCTTAGGATGATAAAAGTAGCCTTCTTTTGTCCCTTTTGGATACCCAACAAAATAGCATAATTCTGATCTTAGTTCCAACTTGTCTCCCTTGATCAGTACATAAGCTGGACATCCCCAAATCCTGAGATGATTCAGACTTGGCTTACGCCCAGTCCACATCTCATAGGGAGTCCTAGGTACTGACTTGGAAGGCACCAAGTTCAGAATATATGCCGTTGTTTCCAGGGCATATCCCCAAAAGGACACTGGAAGAGTAGCATGAGACATCATGCTTCGGACCATTTCCATCAACGTCCTGTTCCTTCTCTCAGCTACTCCGTTCTGCTGGGGGGTTCTCGGCGCAGAGAGCTGGGATACTATCCCATGATGTACCATGTAGTCCTTGAATTCACCTAGGAGGTACTCTCCACCACGATCTGATCGTAAGGTTTTGATTAATTTACCTGTCCGACGCTCCACTTCATCCTTAAACTCTTTGAACTTGTCAAAAGAGTCAGACTTGCGTCTCATCAGGTAAATGTAACCATACCTCGTACAATCATCCGTGAACGTGATGAAGTACTCAAAACCTCCCCTAGCTGGTGTAGACAATGGACCGCACACATCAGTGTGAACAAGACTCAACACCTCCTTGGCTCTAACCGCCTTTGGTGTAAAAGACTTTTTGGTCATTTTCCCATCAGGCAGGATTCATACTGAGGCCAACTTTCCAATCTCAATGAGCCCAAAGGCCCATCATGGATTAGCCTTTGAATCCTGGTTGAGTTAATATGACCTAACCTCAGATGCCAAAGGTATGAATCATTGATATTGGTCTTTCTCTTCTTAGTTAAAGGTTCAGACTGAGCGTTATTTGATTGTTTGTTAATAGGGTTTAAAAAGAAAAAATTTCCATACATGTGCCCAGTACATAAAATTTCTCCATCTCTACTGATAGAAATACCAGAATGGAAAGATACAGAATATCCTTGATTAATAAGTTTTGCAACTGAAATCAAATTCTGACGAAAACCAAGTACATATAAAATGTCTTTTAAAACCACTATCTTATTACAATAAAAAATGAGATCCAGCTCTCCCACTGCAAGGGCCCAGACTTGTGCTCCATTTCCCACTCGAAGCCCATGTTCGCCCTTCTTGAGTCTTCTTATCTTCCTAAACCCCTGCAAGGAGTTACAGATATGATCAGTGGCTCCTGAATCAACAATCCAAGTGGAAGTTGATCCTACCATTGATATGGACTCTAGATAGTAAACATTACCTGTGGGGTTTTTCTTGGCTTGAAGATCTGGACACTCTTTTTCCAGTGTCCCTTCTTTCCACACTTGAAGCACTTGCCCTTTGGTTTGTCCTTGGGCTGGTTCTTGGGCTGGGCTGCTGCATTCCCCTTCTTCCTCTTGAACTTTCTGGGCTTAGGCCCAGTTCTTGAAGAAGAGGCCTTAGCAATCATGGCCTTAGACTGCGGCTTCATGACCTTCTCCGCCATCTGGAGCTCCTTCATCAGTTCAGTTAAACTCATGTTCAACTTGTTCATGTTATAGTTTAACTTGAACTGAGTGAAAGAGCCCGGTAGAGATTCGAGAACCATGTCCACTTGGCTCTCGGGGTCAATGACAGCCCCTAAGATTTCTGCCTCCTCGAAAGCAGCAATCATCTTGAGCATATGCTCTCGGACTGATGCTCCCTCAGCCATCTTAGTGTTTACAATTGTTCGAAGAGCCTCCTGCCTTGCGGGCCGGCTCTTGTCCGCGAACATAGTTGCCAACGATTGACTTATGTCATATGCAGAAGCCATGTGCTCATGTTTTGACTGGAGCACATTAGACATGAAAGCTAACATATAGCAACGTGCCATTTCGTCAGCTTTCTTCCATGCCTTTTCAGCCTCTCGCTCTTCAGTGGTGGAACCTTCCCCGATAACAGGGCAGGTTTCGTAAATGACATACTTATACTCCTCGGCTGTGAGTATTATGTCCAGGTTCCTTTTCCGAGTCCACATAGTTTGGACCCGTTAACTTATTCTCCCCGAGAATAACGGCCAATGGACTAAAAGAACCTCCCACCATTTACGAAAATCGAAAATAAAAGAAAGAAATTAGTTTGTGAAAACAAAATGAAATTTGTGCACTGAAAATAATTTGGCTCTTAGGAAAACTGACATAGCTTCTTGGGAAGATTAACAGTTTCCTAAGCTAAGTGTATTAACCACCACAAATTAATTTCCCTTCTAGGTAATGGTCTAGAGAATAACTCCATCGTGGGATGGCCGTTTCCTCTCATTTCCTATGGACATACCTCGCACTATAACCTCCAACGTGGGCTGGCCGATCATAGTACGTGCCTCGGGTTATTAATTACATCCTTCCATTAGATCTAGATCCTTATGGTATCCCCATCCTATACGGGTTCACTCCCAGGGTGACGCGAGGGGATCCACGATCTCTAATGAGGACCGTGATGGAAGCCGTGGGGCCGTTGGAACCCCTCTCCCACTTAGTCTTTTAAAATAAAGGTTTTCTGGAAAATATCCTTTTGAAATTTCCATTAAGTTTTTCCTTAACTCAAAAATAAAATATCTAAGTCCAATAAAATCTCCATGTCAAGGCTTATATCCTTTGAGAGATTTCCTCCATAGACTAATTTTATTTAAGTTAAAACTTAATGATTTCAAAAATTTTCCAATTAAAACTTTCTAGAGACTTTGGTCTCAAGTTTATTTGACAAAATCATTTTTCTAGTCCAAAACAAAACAAAATGGCTCTCCATTTTAATTTACAAAAATATCTAAATCCAATATATTTTCTATGTCAAGGATTAAATCCTTTGAGAAAATATTCAAGGATTAATTTTTGTACCAATTAAAATAACCATTTAGTTTTTGAAAAAAAAAATTTTTCTTGCCAAAACAAAAAGTTCCCAAAGACTTTGGTCTTTGAGAAAAAGCACACATAGGTACATAAAAAAAATAGCATGCTAGAAAACAATAAACGTTTTCATGCTTTTCTATTTTTTTAAACCTAAGTGCCCAAATAATAGAATTAAACACATTAATTAATTAATTAATGACCTTGTTTAATCCTAAAATCCCTTACTAATATTTTTCATGCAAATATATTCCAAGAATATAAATATTGCAAAAATATTAACTTCGCCTGGTATGGGACCCAAAACGAAAAAGGAAAAAAAATGGCCCGCGGTCCACCGCAGGCCGCAATGCACCGCGCCGCACCAGATCGCACGCCAGCCACGACCCGTGGACTTCGCCCGCACCCGCGACCCGCGCCCGGTTCTCCTCTGCTGCCGACCTGCGCTTCAGCCCGCGTGCTGCCCCGGTCGGATCTCCTCTGACCCGTGCAAAAACCCGAAAGCCAAATGAAATTCAATTGCAAATTTTGCAATTGAATTCGGCTCAAATCAAAGGAATTGGCTCGGCTTCCGCGGCTCATCAGCGACCGGCTCTTGACCCAATTTCGGCGGCGGCTCGACGGCGGCTCGGCTCGGCTCAATTGGCTTAGGAATAGTTGTCTTCTTCGTTTTTTCTTCTTTCTCGCGCCAGAATTGCAGAAACTCTTCTGCTTCAATTTTTTCAGCCTTCTTTGGCTTCTTTGGACATTTTTACTTACAAAAAACATCCAAACCGAAAACACAACCGCCTATACCCATTTAAATTGGGTTTACACGATTAAACTTGAAAGCAAAAAAAATTACAGAGAGCTCCTATGCTTCAACGGTGAAGCTTACAAAACCATCTATCCCATACCAAAACCGCGAAGGATCACAGGTATAATCATCTTCTCCATTTTATTAACTGCCATGCTCCCTATATTGATCAAAACCAGTGGCTCTGATACCACTTTGATGGAAAACGCAGAAACAGGGGAGCCATGGACGAAAAAAAAATAGAGAGAAAAATTAAACGCGAGCCTTAAAGGCTATGCGGAAGCGTGAGGATCATACCTTTGTGTTCCTTAACCCTCCTAGGTTGTGTAGGAACAGATTGAACGGCTGGAATCGCCTCGCTTTGCACACTTGAAGGAGCTTCAGGTTGAACACCCGCTAGCCTTCGACTCCGCCTTGTTTGCATTAACGCTTATCTCTCCAGCTCTCGGGATATTCCTCAGCCTAACCTCTAGTTGGTGAACACAATGGGAAAGAGAAACGGTCTCAATTCTCCTTGGTTCGCTCGCTATTGGTTAGCAAAGAACAAGGAGAAAACAAGAAGAAGAAACGTGAGAGAGAGAGCTAGAGAGAGACGTGAGAGTCTTGTGGCTTGGGAAAGAATTAGGGTTTTTTTCTTTTCAAAGAGTTGTTTTATTAGTTAGCCAAAAATTAGATCTCTCATTATCTGATAAACATATCCCCGGGATTTCAAAACACCCGGATGTTATCCTGAGAATCAGTTTGGCCTAACCCTAAACTCCTCTTAACCATATCTGGAAAAACCCTAAGGTCCAAGCTATTGGGCCAGATAAATATTTATTATTTTTCTTGGATAAAAAAAGGCTCAAAATAATAAATATTAATTATTTATTTCCTGGGCTTACATAAGTCACCCAATAAATAATTAATGAGCCCAAATGAACCATAATAATTAATCTTTAATTATTTATTTCTTGGGCCTATATAAATAACCCAATAAATAATTAAACATTAATTATTTCTCCTAGTTTAAGCCCAGGTTAATTTCTTAATTATTCATGCTGGACCTAGGCCCTGAATAATTAATTAACCAAATAAACTAGATAATTAATTTCTCTCAACTCCTATTTTATTTATTTATTTATTTATTTTATTCTAGTCTAATAATAAATTAGACTTCCTGAATAAAATAAAATAAAACAAAATAAAATAAAATCCTCTTCAACTGAGACCAATTCCTCAACCCAAAACTAGTTAGGATTTACGGGCTATTCCGAGGACCAAAAAGACACATCGCCTTGGCTGCTAAAATGACCAAAATACCCCTGCTATATAAATAGCTGTATTTTGCATTTTAAATATTTTCTAATATCACCATAAGGAAATATTGACCCCAAGGACAATGCTGCATTCGCAAAGTCTCCGACCTACAGGTGAAATGACTAAAATACCCCTCTACACATCGCCGTACATTTAGAGAGGAAGAAGTGTACTAACACCCCCTAAATGACATCTACCATCCTTAGGCTTCTAGTCCAATGATCCACGACTTCCTGGAGTGTTTCCGCTTTCCAATGGAGCTACCCTAAAGCAAACATCCAAGTCATGTTTCCCAGGGCCCTGGATAATTTAGACCATTCGGACAACCACAAGGGGCGATATAGTGCAGAAACTATCTTGTATAAGTCTGTCTTAACTAACTAGTCACACATACCCAACATGCAAGTATATTGGCCCTACGATAGAACCTCAACTACGACAAATCAAATTATATGCTTCCGGCTTCGCTAGACCACCAACTCATACTCAAGTCGTAGAGTACTAGTCCACGCTGTAGCGGTAGTAGTCTAGGTTTCTACCATATAGTACTTTGAGAAACCACTACTACAGGTCATGTTCTATGTATTCGAAATACGCTTATGTCATGAAGTGAGTGGACTACCCACTGGCTAAAGGTAAGCCATTCCCCATTTGGAATTCATAACATAATAACCTAAACATGATGAGGTTCCCAGTCTCATCAATAGGTTAAGAACAAATATTTATGTGTTAAATAACCCGTGATCCATACCTTACTGTGAAAGACCACCATTCACATGGATCACTTATTTAAACACAATGGGTCTGTTCCAAACGAAAATCGTGCACAAACAAAAAGTAAATTCACAAACAATTTCTGAAAATAAATTCTTTTATTAAATAATTCGATTTTACATCAGAAACCTAGTCTACGAGGGCATACAATCCAACAAGTGCTAGTTTTAATCCAAAATTTCAACCAGAGACTTTTACTACTTCATAAGGCTATCAACTCACTTCTGGTATTGATCCAAATTTTTTTCCAGCAACATTTTCTCTTTCAATAACTGATCAACCAGTATAAGCTAATAATGAAGAAATTGAAGTTCAACAACGTCTTCAAGAAAGTGATTTACAAACCGATGCTACATCAAAGAATGTGCAAAAAAGAGAAGATGATATGTTCACCAAGCATTTTACTTTCACAAAAATGTCATCTGGTGAAATGAAAGCCAAGTGTAATTATTGCACTAGTGTTCCTAAATTATATGCATTCAAGCCAGGAATGGGTTATGGCACACTCTCTCAACATCTAAGAAGGCACCATCCTCAAGAGTTTGGTTTGGATTCCAAAACAATAACAAATTAGCGGGTTCACTACTACTACATCTACTCCATCTGTTGGCTTATTTAAATATACTGATAAAGTAAATAGAGAAAAATTAGCTAAAATGGTAGCTGTAGAACATCTTTCATTTAGTTTTGGTGAAAAATTATAATTTAATAGATATTGTCAAAATGCTTTAAATTCTATTGCAAATCATGTTTCCCACACTACCCTCACACATACACTTAAAAAAATTACATAGAAAAAGTAAAAATCAATTAACTCAAATTTGTTTAAATTTGCCTAGTAAAATTTCTTAATGTAGTGATATTTGGAGTGATCACTGACAAACTCATTCTCATATGGTTGTTACATGTCATTAGGTAGATCATGGATGGAATATTAAAAAATGATTAATTGCTTATAGGGTCTTTGATGGTCCACATTCTGCTGAAAATATTTGTCAATTATTAATTGTTATTTTAGAATAATATAGTTTAGTGAATAAAATTTTTTCGATTTTTTTTATAACGCAAGGTCAAATACTACCTCAATTACTAGTCTTAAAAATTTCATTGAATCAACTTTTGGAGGTAAATTTTTTTATGTTAGATGTAGATGTCATATTTTAAACTTATGTGTACAAGATGGTTTGAAAAGTCTTGATTTTTATATTAAACCAATAAGAGTTACTTTCTTATTTATGGCTTTGACCTACAATTAAAAATAGAGTCAATTTTGTAGACGTAACGGCATGAAGCCAAATCAATTTCCAAAAGATGTCCCAAATAGATGGCATTCAACATATGAATTGCTAATGAATCTTTTCCATATCAAGATCTTTTATGTGTGTTTTTTTTTGAAAATAGTGTTGCTGGAATACATTTGTTTCCTCAACAATAGAGTGTTTGTGAAGGTATTTTACATGTTTTAAAAATATTTAATGATGCTACTTATAATGTAACACCTACTACCTAGGCCCAACAAGGTCGGGGATGTCGCCCCATCCATAGGACAAGGGATCTTTATAACTAGGTCACAAAAAATAAAATAAAAGAAATACTTTAAAATTAAACTTATTACAACCCAAAAATACATGAACAAATCCAAAATAAATTGTTTGCTACAATCTCTCAAAACATCACATAAGGAACATCAATCTAGCTAATGACCTTCATAGCAGGATTGTCCTGAAAACATAGCATAAAAGGTGGTGAAATAAAAATCTCAGTAAGCCCGTGTGTGCTTTGAGTGTTCCAGGTAAAACAGTTTATGTATGGAAGTTGTAAAGTTTCATAAGAGAAAGTGTTGACAAGCATTAAATAATTGTTAAAAATAAAGAGTGGTGTTTTGCTTTCCAAATCATACATGTGCACAATAAATACAACCACCCAAAAAGGTAGCCATGGGTTACCACACGTTGGGCCCCGTGACCATATAATGATCAAAATGCCACACGTTGAGCATGCTGACAAAAGCTAGGTGTACGACCTACCGGGTGAGATACTTCTCCATCTTTACACCCAAACTTACCGGTTGTCCACTCCGGAACACACAGTTCATTTGACTGAAACTTGCTAGCTCGGACCGGTATGACCTACCGGACTGGCATCTTATCCGAGAAGGACTCACTCCTCAGAGGTGGCCACCTACTGAGAGACTTACTCTAACCCTTCAAAGACTAGTCCTAGTAGTCTACCCTTATTGAGTACTTAACGTTGTTTGTTCCACTTGGGAGAAAATTGATCATACAATGATTTACTTATAAATAGCAATTAAGAGTTTCTAAAATTCTTGTCAAAGTTGGGTTTTAGAAAGAGTTTAGCATTTTGTGTAAAACTGCTTGTTTAATTTTCAAATGATTTGCTTGACTAAAATAAAAAGGAAAAACGGTCGTTAATTGCCATTACAATCGAATGATTATACACATCAAACTTGGCTTGCCACAATAATTTTTTGTCTTCAAATAATCCTATGCAGGAGCTTGCCTGATCATTTGCTTGCTCGAACTCAAAAATCCTCCAAGGTTGACCTAACCCCACCTGGGATAAACACAAGGCATAAGGTTATACTCGAGCTATACTTGCCTTACATAAATAATTCATAGTTCGACTAGTTACAACTATGACCTTAATGTCCTAAGCTTTAAGGCTAGATGATAAAGAATTTTATAAAATAAGCCTAACTTGATAAGTTAAAATAACTAGGGGTTCCAAAATAATTACTAATAAGTTATAGGTTCAAATAATAAATCTTGAGTTTTATTATTAATAAATAAACTAGTGTTTAAATATTGAATAATACTATGTCTTAAATAATATTAATAGATGGGAATTTTTAAATAGTATTATTATAATAAAATAATAAATTCCAATTCATTTTTTAATTAATAATGAATAGATAATAAATAATTAGTAACAAATAAAATTAAGATATCAAATAAATTTAACATAAATAATATTTATGAATATAGGTAAAAGTCTTAACCATGGTCTACAAGGTCACTAATATTTTATTTATTATTTTTTATATAAAAGATTTTATTTACTATTATACATATATATTATTTATTTAATATAATATGTTATTTATTTGACTAATAAAATATCAATATTTCATTTAATATTCCATTTCCAAAACTTCCTAGGAATTTCGAAACCTTTTAAAAAAATATAGTAGTAATTTTAATTAAGGTAATAAAATTTGTTAATAAAAATAACATAGGATCAACAAGAAAATAATCATGATTTTCCTATTGCTAAACAAGATTCATGAACACATTCTCCAACATGAAACAATAAACTAATCCATTCATGAACATAAGCTTAAATCAACTCATACTATCACATAGCCAAATCCCTACCAGGCATAATCATCAATCATGGCTTCAATGGAAATAAAAACATAAAAAATCCTATTCACCATAGGTGTCATAACATCTAACATGCTTTAAACATCCACAACTCTCATAAGACATGATGAACATACATCGATTCCTAAGAAAATTCATATAGCTTAATCATATACAACCATTCTCATGTCCTAATCCCCACCCCTTCATTCACATGCATACACTCAATCCCCCATTCATATTTTATTCTTCCTATCAACATCTAAGAGACATGAATTCAGAATTAAAAAGAAGGATTAAGGAGAAATACTTGATTGACGATTACTTCGATGAAGACTTAAGAAGGTCCACACGATTGAGAGTCTTGAATTGTCCAAGGAAAAAAACAGCCATGGTTGTTGATCTACCATTTCGGCTGAGAGAGAGAGAGAGAGCATTGGTATGGTGCATTGAAGGTTGAATGGAAAAGGATGAACAACGAAGTTGTTCTTGATTTACCTTGATGATGTTCTTGAGACCTTCAAGAAAAAAAATTGGTTTTTGATCCGAATACAATTTCTTGTTTGTGAGATTTTGTGTTATAAATGCCAAAAATAAACACTAGGGATTATGTAGGAGCAATCTAGAGTATTTGAGAGTGATTGGAGGTGTTTAGGGTAAGTTTTGACTTGAAGGAATGTAGTGTGTGTTCTTGGTAAAAATTGAGAGAGTTTGAAAAAATGTGTTGCACGAAATTTAGAAGAGTGTTGGCCGAATGGATTAGGGGAATTGGGAGTTTTGGTTTTTAGCTAGAGAGGAAGGGAATAATTTGATTTGTTTGAAATTCAAATAGAGGGAATTGAGGAGTGGTTTGAGGTATAGGATAAGCTAATGGCGTTTGGTTGATGAAGGTGTCTTTGTACTTTAATAGAGCCGATGGACTAGCTGTTTTGCTGAAATGATTGAAGATTGTTAAGGCTTTAAGGGTGGCCAAAATTCAGTGCTTAATGGTAGAGGAATTTTTTGGTTGAGTAGTTTAATACAAGAGTGTTTTCATGGAGCATTCTGGAAATTTTTTAAGTTCAAATATATTTTAAATGGAGTGATCTTAGGAGATTTTTGAGGTGTGATTATAGAGTCTAAGTGTTTAAGGTAAGTGGAGAGGTTAATGGTGTTTAGTTCATGGCTGAACAAGGTTCATTTTACAGAGGTTTGAAGGTGGTTTTTCGGTCTAGGCCTAAGGAGACAAAGATGGGAATTTTCTGATTTCATGGGTTCAAGGTTTAGAAAGGTTTGCTGAATTTTCTGTATAGATTTTCTACACTACTATAGCCCAATTTGCAGAGAACTTTGAGGGGTGTTTGAGGGACTTTTAAGGCTCGTTTCTAGCCTTCTTTCTGGAGAAAAAGTAGAGGAGTTTTGCTGGATTGATGACAAGAAAAATAGCTTCATTTCCAGTTGAATGTGCAGCGAAACTGCACAGGATTTTTTCCTTGGTTTTGAGTAGTTTTATGTAGCCCGAATTTGTCCAGAAATTTCAGTCTTCAAGCTACATGAATTGGTCATTTTTCTGCAGCAAATGAACAAGAAAATTGGCTAAGTTTTTTGAAAGCTAGGTTGCTCAATAATCTGGAAAATTTCCAAATTTCCTTCATTGAAATCATGAACACTATGGAGATGAGTTTAAAGATTCTACCATGGTGATTGATTTCCCTTGGGAATCCTTCCTAACTCCTCTCCTATTTTTGGTCAACCCTCTAACTTCCAAGGTTAATTTTTGAAATTCAAAGCTAAAAAATCATCACAGAATTTTCTGGAATTAAAAGATGAGTCTTGATGAATTTTGAACAATTTTAAATTGTGAAGATGTTATGACAAAGCTAGAGGTAATAAAAAGGATAAGAATTCTTCTAGAATTCGTTTTAGGACATGATGATAGGATTAATACATTCTTTTCATGTCTCTCCTAAGACAACATTCCTAACTTTAAGGAATGCAAGAAAACAAAAATTCAAACTTAACTAAGATAATCATGAATAAAACTTAAGTGATAGGATTTGAACTCATGACCTTACGGATTAATTCACAAAGCTCTAACCACTTAACCACACTAACTCTTGTTCTTATTTTCTTACCCAAATATTCTTCTTATCTAAACCTCAAGCCATCTTTCTATTTTGACCTCGAGCAAAATTACCGATTTACCCTTCCTACTCAATAAGCATAACTAAGCTCTTTAACCTATAAATCATAATTTTAAAGCACATAAAATCATTCAAAAATATATATTTTCATGTAAAATAATATGATATGCATCCCGACTCCCTTACTCTAAGCTTAGCTTTTGGTGGGGCTTCACATATAATTTATCTGGTGTCCACTATCCTACTGTACATTAGTTATTCGAGAATGTGTTAATGTTAGTGCTATTTTTAATGAATATTCTAGTGATACTCTTTTATCTCCATATATTAATGTTATGAAAACTAAATGGTTAAAATATTATTTAGATATACTTGATATTAATTTAATAGCTGATGTTCTTGATCTATGTATGAGAATTGAGGGTTTACAAGAATATCTTATTGATTATTATGATTCTTTATTTTCTAAACATAATATTGAAGATAATGATGATGAAGATGATAGTAGTACTCAAGATCTTACATGTCGTCCTGATATTTTTCGTATAATAGCTAACGTAAAGAATATTCTTCGCGACTTATATTATGAATATTCTAGAAAGTATAATGGGGCTATCCAAGAAGCTCAAGATATTGATATTCCGATATCCGGATCTTCAAAAATTAACTAGGCAACTAAGAGGATTGTAGAAAGGTCAAAACGACCAAGAGGATCTTGAAGTTTTACGGCGGAACTTGAATTATATCTAACTTATAATTTGAAATGGAATGAAACAAGTGAAAGATTTGATATCTTAAAGTGGTGGACAGAAAATGAGAGCAGATTTCCTGTTGTAGCACTAATGGCTAAGGAGATTCTTATAGTTCCTGTTTCAACTGTTGAGGTAGAACAAGCCTTTAGTATTGGAGGAAATATTTTGAGTGAAACTCACTTAAGAATGGCACTAGAAGTTTTGGAAGTTCAAGCATGTTTAGATGATTGGATTAGAGCTAAAAATCATCAACAAGAAAATGTACAGCTAGATCTTAATAAATTTTTGAACTAGACACGGAAAGAACTATAATAGTCAAAAGTGAAGACCATTAAAGGTAAAAAAGGGTTAAAAGGTAAGAGAACTATGAGAGCTTTGATTCCTCTATACCCTAAGAGAATACGTAGGTAGTTTAATTTTACAAAATTAAAATTAAGTTTAAGAACTTTTTTTAATATATTTTATGTTTGTAACTTTTTTTTTACTTTTTTATTCTTTTTTAAAAATAAAAAATTTTATAAAAATTTAAAAAACCGTCAAATCGAAAGTTGGCCAACCGCAACCGTAACCGTCAACCGCCAAACCGTGAAATCGGGATTAAAGGTTTAAGGTTGAGGTTTACCATTTTGGCCAACCATCAATTGGAGGTTGACCAACTACCAACCAGAGGTTTATCAACCGTGGCCATGCCTATTGTAAATCATCTAGCAATTATGCAAGTAATATTGATAGGTATACTGGTTTTAATGCATTTAATTCTCTACCTAGATATATTCAAGGTGCATGTATTTTCAGATAATTTGTACATTCATTTTTTGAGATCCTATTATTTACATATAGCCAGGAGGTTACATTCTATATCCCCTTCTTTGTAATTTTTTTAAAATTAACAAATAAGTAGGGGTCTAATCATATCACCACCAAATCACTAGTGATTTTTACCAAAAAAAAAAAAAAAGAAGAAGCTGTTAAGGTCTTCAAATATCATGCGTATAGATCTAAAGAATTGAAATATTCACATGAAATTGGATACAGAGTAATCACATGTACCAAGTGAATATGGAATCCAACAGTAATTAATAAGTATTTTACTAATTAAATTGTTGCCCTGATTTAGCCCATAATTCTTCTAAATACCAAGTTATGAGACATTCTAGGAAGTTTTTTTTTTTTCATTTTTTGGTGTAATTTTTCTCATAACAATTCAATTTATGTGGAGAAATCTATATATCCATATAAAAATCAAAGAGGAATGCTACTGCAGTGACATGCAGTTGCCTTCGGTATTGACACGTGTTACCTAATATCTATTTATGTACATGTTGATAGTTGTCCTTCTCCTTTAACCTATGCTATAGCTACTTATCTTTAATTCATTACAGAAACCAAAGCATAATTCTTGATCATTTTCCAATAGTTTATTGAATATATCGGTAAACGAATAGTTTCAAGTGAATATATCTATCTACAACTCTAAATCTCTTCATCTAAAGCTATATGTATCTATATAAACATATCTATCTCTGTTAGTAGATGAAAATATAGTTGGGTCTTCTATTTGAGTTCAACTCGATTGTTGATAAAGTTGGGAACTTGGATCTAGATAAATTGATGGTGAGTACGAGGGAAGCTATTGTAGTCCACTAGTTGTAGCATTCTCTATATTACATCATCAGATCTATCACTAAAACCCTCTAGCTCTTACAAAGGTACCAAGTTGTGGCTTAAGCTTTCCCTACTCTTGGCTAATTAATACTCACTTGTCCCCAAACTTCCTGAACATTACTATTTTTGTAGTTGTTTTTTTTAAATGAACATTGTTTTGATTCAATAAGGTTTTTTTACATTACATGAATAAAATACCTTTTTAACTTACTGATTCAGAAGTTGAAGGGATAGCCAAATAACTTGGATCTAGATAAATTGAAGGTGAGCAAGAGGGAAGCTATTGCACATAGGTTGCAGCATTCTCTATATTACGTCACCAGATCTAACACCATGATGAGTGCTCATCATATATACTTTTTCTAGTGTTTTTGTATTTTAATTGTGATAAATTCTTACGCAAATCACTACTCGCCACACCTTTTTCATCTTATTTTGTTATGGAGATGAATAAAGGTGAAAAGGAAGAAAATAAGGCAAAACTAGAAGAATTGCAAAGAATAAAAGAGGCCTAGCGAACTTCTAGTTCACTAGCGGCCTAGGGAATTAGAAGTTCCCTAGGCTACCTAGGAACACACATTGATGCCAGCTAAAGAAAATAAGATGGCTTAGGGAAGATAAACTACCCTAGGCTGCCTAGTTACATTCCTTACTAATTTTTGTCTAGTAAAATGGTAGCCCAGGAAAGCTTGACTTCCCTAGGCCGCTTGGACCAAAGCAAGAGGCCGCCAAGTATAGAGCCTAGGAAGCCTATACCTAGGCTACCTGGCATCTAGAAAACCTCAGACACATACTATTCGGTGCAATTTTAAAGAGGCATGGGGTTTTGGCTATTTAAACCCCTTTATACACTTCAAAACATTGTTCTTGATTTGGGTCTTCTCTTAAGAACACTAGGAAGTAAGTTTTCACAAGAAGAAGAGGAGGAGCTTGAAGATTTGAGGAGGAAGAAGAGAAGTTGCAAAAATATCCCAAGGAAGTGGGAAAAAATAGCTTGTTTATGGGTTGTATTTTTTCCTTTCTTATAGATCCTAGTTTGTTAATATTACGCTGAATTTTGATTTATAATTGTAATAGAGGGTTGTAGCCTATTTTATACCTTCAGTTGATGTATTTTTCTTAGATATATCTTTTTATCTCTATGGCATTTGGTTATTTTTATTTATTGTGTTACTTTGGTTGAATGGGTTTTAGTTGAATCTTTTCAGTTAATTGTTCTACCTTAATAATTTTGAGGAGGTGGTTAAGGTCGGAAAACTCTCCTGACTAATTTAACATTTTCTATCTTCAATTAACCCGAAAAGGAGGTTGTGGATTAGGGCTAATAACCAAAGGATTTATGGAATTATCTAGAGTTAGGAATTTTGTGGCTTTTGGATAGTTTAAGATTGTGAGTGGTGTTTAATGCCTTCTTGGGTTTGGTTAATTGGGTAGAAATACCGATTAATCGAATTTAGATATTAGGAATCTCATAACTCGAGAGAGAATGAGATTGATTTGTGACTCACATTGGTACATTGAGTTAAGATTTATGGATCCAAGGGGTACTCATCTTTGAAGTGTTTAATAGGAGAATTCTCTTTTTCACGTGGCTTTTCTCTCTTTCTAATTCCTTGATGAACTTATGACTCTTTCTTAAGTGAGAACTTGATAGATTTCCTAGTGTAGTGTAATTATTTGCACTCACATATTTAATTGGCTAGATAATGAGATTAGAATAAAGTAGTAGTAATTACTAAATTTTCGTAAATTTGATACTTGCTATTCTCTATACTATGCAATGGGTATACTTGCCCTATTGTTTTGTTTTAGTCTTTGGTATTTTAATTTAAAGTTTGATTTATGTGGATTGTTGTTACTATTTCCAATACACAAAAAATCACCATCAAGTTTTTGGCGCCATTGTCGGGGTTGGAAATATCATGAAAAACTTGAGTCTTGTTGATTTATATATATATATATATATATATATATATATATTTGTAAATATCATGAATTCTTCTATGTAATTTTTTTCTATATTTGCGTATAATACTAACTATTACTTGTATGTAAATTTCTTTCCCTTTTTATACCTTGTATGTATGTTGTTATATTGGGTAATTGTATATGTATTAGATTCTATTGATTTTATTGATTTAACTTTTGTTATTGAAATTAGCCTTGTTGTTGTATATTATTCTTGTTGTTGTTGGGGAATTCTATATATGTTGTTGTGTTAGTTTTTTTAAGATGAAAATGTTGTTGTAATTGACTATTATTATTGTTGTTGGGGAGATCTTGTTGTATAATAGTTATTGTGATTGGTTATTGTATAATAGGATTTGGTTCATTTTTGTTGTAATGGCATTGGAGTTTTGAGGACTTGATTGTTGTTTTGAGGATGAAAGTATTGTTGGTAGTTTTGGTTGTTACTATATTATATATTGTAGAGGTTGAAAATTTGTTTGTAGTAGTGGTAAATAAATTAATGAGTTGATATGTTTGTAAAGTTGGGGGTGTGTTTTTTGTGGACCATTGATAATTTGTTTGGGAGACTGTTGTATTATTTGGAGATGTAGTGCAAATTGATTGGTGGATGTTGTGGTAGTAATCTTTTGTTATATGTAAGAACCCTTGGTCTATAAATAATAGTTCTAATGTTTCGTATATTAGTGCTTTGTTATATATATAGGATAAATATTGATGACGGCATATTAGCATACATATATTAATTTAATATATCCTTAGTAAAAATATTAGATTGTTCATTTCTTTTGAGGTATTATTGTATTGATATTAGAATAATTCTTGGTACTAATATATATTTTTGTATTATTTATATTAGTTGATTTTATGACGTGTTAATAATATTTGTGTATATATATTAGTATAGGATTGTGTATTTGTTATTACTAAAGGTACTACTGCATTTTTATAACAACTCCTTTTATCCTTTTTATTTATATTTACTTTTGAATTATTTTTTTTGTATTCTTTTTGTTACTATTTCTTTAGCATTGTATGCCGTTGTATTTTTCTTTCTTTTGCAGGATGAAAGATTTTCTTCTTTTGGACAACCATTCATTTCTTCTCTCTCCTATGATACATTGAGTTTCAAATACTTGAGGAGTATTACTTTACCTTCTTCTCCCTTTTTCTTTTAGTTCTATTGAAAATGCTTATATTGTTTGATTTGTGGTCAATGAGGACATTACTCAATTTAAGTGTAGGGGAGAGATTAAATAATATTTCTTGGCAATTTTGTATTAAGTATTTTTGTAATTTTCTTATTTTTGGGCTAAAATTTTTGTTTTTTCATTTGGGATAAATTTTTTTTTTTCAAATTCTTCCGCATTGTTGGGTTAGTTTTCAAGGCTTATTGGTATCTATGTCGATTTTTTTTTCCCGCATTGTTTGGTCAATTTTCAAGACTTGTTGGTATATGTGATAATATGTGTTAGTTTGGTGGAGTTATTATTTATCTTTTTGCTTGAGAATTCTACTTAAAATTTTTTTAAGAAAGTTATTTTTATGTACCCTTATATATTGGGCATGACATAGACTAAGTTTGGAGAAGTAAGTTAATCATGCTTATGCCTTTGAAAATGTTGTGAAACTTGATTATTTAAGAATAGATAAAAACTTTGTGATGAAATATAAAGTATCGGTCGTTGGCTTATCTCTAGTTTTATGGTAATTCCCATTCATTCATTCATTTAATTATTTTGTATGTTGTATGATAAAAATCTTCAATTTGTTATTGTATTTTCTAATAAAAGGCAATTAGGAGCAACACTACAAGAAAGGCAAGAATTAGCAGTGGAAATTAGCGAGGAATTTGTTGGGTAACTCTCACGTATATCATATATGGCGCAGCGGAAAAATAAGAAAGATACCATCCTAGGACCTGCATATATGTGGAAAACAAGATATAAAGAGAACAAAGATAACAACTTTTTACCTTTCTTTGATCGTATAGAAAACAAAATTTTTCCTTCTTCAAGTCGAGGCGTGATCTAGCAATCCTCTTGATCAAACACCACGAGAGTTGAACGTCCAACCACTATAATCACAGTGTGTGATTATCTCTAACAGTAATCCACACGGAGGATGACTCAAGCACCAAGATTTTCTGTGCTAGCAGAAACAAGATGGTGGCTAGGGTTAGAGTTTTCGTTTTCTCTTGTCTGAAGAAAAACGAAAGAGAGAGAAGAGAAAGAATGTTTTTGGAGAGTTGTATTTCGTGAATCACTATCAGCTAGGGTTTCGTGTGTATCTAATATATCACACGAAAAATCACTGAAAATCTGAGAATTCTAAAACAATTAGAATTCTCTAATTGTAATTGGAAACATCAAGTTCTCACAATTACAATTTGGACCATAAATTATAACTAATTATAATTTATCCACAACAACTTCTCTTTCTCGCAATTAACCCCACTATGTTATCAAATAACATATTGTGTATATAATCCTCTATTGTGTGTGACCTATTAGGTTTCCCAGTCAATTAGTTGCGAACATGAATTAATCCAAACGTCTTTGAGATTAATAATTCATAATTAATTAGAATTAATCCTATTAATTCTAATCAGGATTGATTTATTAATTCATCAATTAATAAACCCATGTTCCTAAATCATGAGTGGTATCTAGCAATACATCATGACCACCTAAGAGTCCAGAAAGTCAAGTAGCTTGACATGAACCTCTCAATAACAAACTACAGTGCAATTAACTCCTTTCACCATACAATATCTCATTCGGTTTGGAGTACGGAATGAGTGCCAACTCCCTCTAGAATATATTAATTTTGCCCCGAATATAATAGTACTTATACCAGGAACCCACTACTCTAGATGTGTATCAATTGGAACTGTTTCCAATACACAGTCGCCTTGGCCAAGGACTTCTCGAGTAGTAATTCCTATAAGTGGCCGTGAGATATTCGCCCATACTATTAAGAGTGGTGAATCCTTTATTGACTCTCTTAACTACTTTCATTTACCTCACAATGCACCCAATATCCATCCCATAGGCGGCCTTCGATCTGGCTCCAGAGATTGGAATCAAAGCACAATGCTCAGCAAACAAAGTACCTTGGAGATCTTAAGTTTAAGGATACTTGCACGTTTGTTATATTGAGATTACATCACTGGCACTAAATAGTTATCCATGTGATTATCTCATAGCTAGGTCATCCAATGAACTTGTTCTATTAACAAGCATTCATGTGCTAACTTTGAGTATCTCAATACTCACGGATATAAGAACCACCGCCTGATCAAATCAGGAAGTCTAACACATGCTAGTCTCAACGCATTAATGATGTCCTGTCTCATTAATACTACGACTAAGGACTATTTAAGTACTAACACTATACAGTGTAGTAGGAATCTCATATCATGATCTCTATCATAATTTCCTTAACATAGTATTGTACTAGGGACTTTATTTAACAGTTATTTTACACAAAAGTAAACAAAAGAAATTGTAAGATAAATAATGCATTTTATTAAAATAAAATGTATCATATACAACGTACAAGTGATTGCCTCTAGGGCATAACACTAACAGGATTAGCAAGGGAAAAGGAAGATAGGCACACCCATTGACTTTCTCTTGCTAATCCATCGCTGATTAGCAACGAATCAAAGTTAAGAAAAAGCACTTTGTAATTAGCAAGTGAATCAAAAATCCAAATATAATTCGTCTTAAATTTGATACAGATTTGCGACGGAAATTTTATTTTTTGCTTAAAATTCGTTGTAAAATTTATCTTCGGATTTGCGACCAATAGTAGATGCCCAAGCTAATCCCACGTTAATTTGCAAGAGAATAGCGATCGAGATTGTAAAATCCCTTGCAAATTTTATGGGGATTAGGGCGGATAAAGTAATTCTAAATTATATTAAAGTAATTATCCCTAGCTAATCGCTCACAATTTTGCATTAGATTAGAAAGGGATTATAATATGTGTAAACCGTCACAATTCAATGGTTGATTTGCGACAAATTTGAGTTGTATTGGCAAGGGATAATTAGTATATCCATCGCTGATATGTATGTCACAAATGCCTCGCTAATTACCAAGGGATTTGCGAGGGCTTCCCTATTTTTGGGTATTCTCAATTTTTTTCCTCACGATACTTTTGAGTGTGGTAAATTTTTTATGTAATATCCTTATAAATACTAAATTCTTTATTATTTGTTGATTTGTAACCAATGTATATACTTCAAATATATGTGTAATTATCATCGACAATTTACAAAGTATAGATTATAATTAAATGATATGCATGTATTATACTTCTCTACAAATTCGTCATATGTAGTATATAATACACTGTTCACTTTATATACATACATACATACATACTATATATATATATATATATATATTTGATACATCATATAATCAATGTAATGCAAATATGAACTAAAATTACTATGAGAGTTATGTATACATTTGAAGTTCTATAGATATATATGATGTGTGTGTGTGTGTGTGTGTGTGTATATATATATATATATATATATATATATATATATAGAGAGAGAGAGAGAGAGGCGTCAGAAACCAAGGACTTCTTAGTCTAAAGTTCTTCCATAAGGACTTCTTGGTATGCAATCTCATAAGCTTGAACTTCATTTTGATCAGCCATACTTGAATTCTATTGCTCACAAGTTCCTTAACAATCTTATTTGAATGCCTTAGAAGAACTGAGGTCAAACATGTCCTATCACATATAGATTACACAAGTTAGTCCATATCAATATTTTGTCATAAGTCAAAACATAGGAGAAAGTCCTTAGGGATAACAATCTCTTCTTTTTTGAGTGATAACAAAACTTGATGGGATTGAGAAATAAATAAATGTATAAACATGTTAGACCGAGAGAAATATGAATATTTTTTTATTGAAATACAATCTCTCATTATAGAACTCAAAGAATGTTTATGAGATTAAGATATAATATATATAAACTTCACAAGCATTGCTCAATGAGCCTATAGCCCAACCTACCTCCATATCCTCTATCCTTTTATTAAACAATTATTTCAAAAAAAATATAATGATATAATGAATTTTATAAAGGAGATATAGCAGGCAAGTTATATGATGAGATGCTCCCCCTTAATATTTGCATATATGAATATTTCAAAATGAGAGAGAAAATGAAGTCAATTTTGTACGTCTAAAACATTGGTGAAAGTATATATGAAACCTTTATGAATATGAGTTTTAGATGTCCAAAAGGTGTGTGACCAAAATAGTATGAATCTTTTAAGAAAAAGATTTTTTTGGATTAAGGAAATATGAGTCCAAAACTCCCCCTGACATAATGCACGAGATAATGGATTTTTCAGAATCACAAAGAGTTTTGATCATAAAGAAAGCAATCCATCTGATCGAAATTTTTATTAATGAAATTGTCATAGAATCATATCAATGACTTAAAAACATCTTATCAATCTAGTCTCAAAGATACCTTAATTACGAAGAGAATACTTTTGGATGAAAAAAAAAATCAGGATACCAAACTGATGTCTAATTTGGATATCAACAAACTGAAATCAGAGATGATCAATTTTCATATCAAAAGCACAAAGTTTCCCTCAAGTAAATTTACAGCTTAATCAGTGGAACAAAGAGTATAATTTCCTCAAGTAAATTTTAACGCTCACAACTATAAGCAGAATTGTATGTAGAAAATTAGCAGAAAGTTATCCTAACGTTCCAAGCAAAAACTTCCCAGTCAGTTTCATATTCAGTAATCATATCCAGTTTGTCCAGGAAAAAACTTTCTTGTTAGTTTCATATTTAGTTATCATATCCAGTTTGTCTAAGCAAATTCATATTTCCAGTCATAGCTAATCATATTAGTAACTATCTCAACATTTCCCAAACAAAAACTTCCCAATCAGTTTCATATCTTCTCTCCCTTTGTCATCAATCAAAAAGAGTAATAATAGAAAAAAAAATAGAAGAAATAGAATATAGATAGATAGGAAGTATTCAGAATTTAAGCAGACTGCCTAGTGCATAAGTAAAAATAGAAAAGTAAATTGTTCAACTGCAAAAAGTAAATTGTTCACGATATCAGAGAGAATTGATGGCAATTAGGTTAGAGGTCAACTAAAGAGTATTCTGCCAAACTGGTCTTCTTAGGAAATGTGATTTGTTTCAGCTTTTGATCCTGTACCCTTTCTAGAGTGTTGACTAGCAATCCTATTGAATTTTCTTTTAACCACAACATGATTCTGTCTCTTTCCAGATGAGACATGTGGTTTGGAGGAGGCAAAAAGTGCTACAACTTCCTAAATCGGGGATTTTTCCTTGGTTTACACAGTAGCAGGCACTTCCTCTGCTGCAAGCAGTTCTTGTTCAGTCTCTTCCTCAATGACTGGTTCTTCTTCTGGTACCTTTGCTTGAGCAAATACTGTAGATGTAGACACCGGATCATCTGTTTTTGCTGTCTTTTCCACTATTGTTAGTCTATTGCCAAGACTTTGAAACTCTGAACTGAGGCTATCCAATTTGATAGCCAATGAGTTGATAGCGACCAAAATACTCTCAGATAGGCCGATGTCCTTTTCTTTTCCTTTAGCAGAGGATTCTGCTTGAGGATCTTCCTCAAGCTTTCTTTTTGTCCCAACAGAAGGGGCAATCTTTCCTTCTGTTTTTATTTTCAACAATCTTTCTTTTTCCTTACCTTCAGTATCTCGAAGCAACTTCCATTCATGACCCATTCTTACATATCCCATTCTCTCAAAAGAATCAAAGCTATAAACATTCATTTTTTACGGATCACAGGGAACTGAATTTAAATTAACATTAAAATATCTAAACACCTTAGTTAACAGATTTCCAAAAAGCAAAGCTTTGCTAGAGGTATTTCTTGATTGTAACATCAACTTAGTAGCTAAAAACCCAAAACTAATTTGCCTTCCCTTTGCCAAAGCTAACATAATTACCATCTGTAAAATATTTATGGAGTTCTTATGACCAAAACTCGGCACCACTATGGTAGAAACCATATAGTGCAAGATCCTCCCAACTCCATTCAGCCATTTTGTATTTCTGTTACTTGAATTCCTAAAACTCCTTCCTCCAGCAAAAATTTTCTCAAATTTCTTTAACTCAAATATGTCATTTCCTCTGTGGATATTTATTTAACTCAAAATATTGAACTCCTTTGTCCTTAACTTCACAATGAATCATAAAACCCCAAACTCAATGTCCTTTCCTCTAACTCTTGAGATATACCAATGAATCATAAAACCTCTCCCTGTCTTCTCAAGACGTCCTTTCTTTAGAATGGCATAAAATTCCTAAACAAGTGGAGTATATAATTTTTCATCAATAGAAAGTAAATTACCCCAACTAATATGTTCAAACATATCCAACACATTTGAAAGATTCAGAAAGGATGAAGGATTAGCACGATATCTAGAAATAATGGTTCTATTTCTAGAAACCCAGTCATTGTAATCAGATTCACTGTTAGAGTCAATGAATCGGAGTACCTGATTTTCGAAACTCACTTATTCCGGTGAAGACTGTGAAGAATCATAATGTGATGTTGAGAAGTCTGGTTCTAGGGAGATTTCTTTTCCTTTTGCTTTGTTCAAGGTTGAACCCTTCTTCTTCGTTTTTTGGAGATATTTTTTGCACCTTCTTGGATTTTAGTGTAGATGATTTTGTTTTTGCCATTGAAAAGATTAGGGCTTTTGGACTAACGATTTTTTTGGAGAAGAAGAACATAGAGAGTTTTTAGAAGATGTCGGTTACAGAGATTTGGAGGAGAGAAGAAACAAAGTCCTTTGAATGTCTGGAGAGTTGTGATATAAAGCACATTGAAAAGACAAATTAACACAGAGATTTAGAGAAAAGCACAAACCTTTTTTTTAAAAATTCAAAAATTGGAATATGGAAGCAGTTATTTTTTAAACAAAAAGAAATATAAAGTATAAAAAAATAGTTCTGTTTTAGATTTTGACCCAAATTGAAATAATAATCAAAATGGAACTTTTTCATAAATGCATTTTAGATGTAGGTTTTAGACTCAAATACTGCGTCCAAAAACTTTGTTGGTGTGTTTTGGATACAAATACTATGTCCAAAAACTTCGTCTTCACTAATCCTGCAAAATAAAGAAAACTTGTGCCACCAGGTTAGTTATGTGATTTTTGTAATTCCCAATCCGCTTCTTAGATTGTTGAATCTTTCTTGAGCCAGAGGTTTTGTAAAGATATTTGCAAGTTGTTCATCAGTTGAAATATATTCAACACACACATCACTTTTGAGTACATAATCTCAGATAAAATGATGTTTAACTTCTATATGCTTTGTCCTAGAATGTTGAACATGATTTTTTGTTAGATTGATAGCACTTGTATTGTCATATAATATAGATACGCAATTAAAGTTAAGACCAAAATCAAGCAATGTACTCTTCATCCAAAATTTTTGCACAACAACTACCGACTGCTATATATTGTGCCTCAGTTGTAGATAAGGATACACAAGCTTACTTTTTGCTGTGCCATGACACTACAGAGTGTCCAAGAAATTGACAGTGGCCACTAGTGCTTTTTCTTTCCACTTTGTAGCCTGTATAATCTGCATCAGTGTATCCTATAAGATCAAATGTGTTAGTGTGAGGATACCATAAGCCATAATCATATGTATCGATTAGATATCGAAGTATGCATTTTTCTACACATAGGTGTGATTCTTTTGGATATAATTCAAAACAGGCACAAAGACATACTGAAAACATAATGTCAAGTCAGCTAGCAGTAAGATAGAGTAAGCTTCCAATCATACCTCTATACTTATGTTCATCTACCTTCTTACCCTTTTCATCTTGGTCAAGTTTTATAAAAGTACTCATAGGTGTGTAGATTTCTTTGGCTTCGTTCATACCAAACCTTTTTAGCAACTCCTTGGTATACTTAGCTTGATTTATAAAGATTCCATTCTTGGTTTGCTTAATTTGCATCCCGAGAAAGAAGTTAGTTCTCCCATCATGCTCATTTTGAATTCTTGCTGCAGTGTCTGGGCAAACATCTTGCACAAAGAGTCATTATTAGCACAAAAAATGATATCATCAACATAGATTTGAACCTAAGCCTCTCATACCAAGCTCATGGAGCTTGTTTTAACCTATAAAGAGCCTTAGAATATTTGAAAATGTGATTTGGAAAGTGCTCATGAATAAAACTAGGAGGTTGTTCAACATATACTTTCTCCTCAATAAAACCATTCAAGAATGCACTCTTAACATCCATTTGATAGAGCATGAAATTTTTTAAGGATGCAAAAGTAAGAAGCATTCTTATAGACTCTAATCTAGCAATGGGAGCAAATGTCTCATCATAATCAATGCTCTTTTCTTGATTGAATCTTTGGGCAACCAATCTAGCTTTATTTACAATCATAGCTCCGTTTGCATTAAGTTTATTTCTAAATACCTACTTGGTGCCAATAACCAGACGATCAAGTGGTTTAGGAACAAGTTTCCAAACTTGATTTCTTTCAAATTGGTTTAATTCTTCTTGTATAGCAATAATCCAAAATTCATCATGCAGTGCTATATCAATACAGTTAGGTTCTATATTTGAGAGAAAACCAAAGTTATCTATGAAATACCGTCTAATTTTAACTCCATATTTTGGATTACCAAGATTTTTTCTTTGGGATGACTTGTTTTGTATTTCCAATCCTTTGGCAATTGTTGATTCGTAGAATCTTCAGTTTGTTCATTTCCTTGTTCAACTTGTTATTGTTTAATTTCTTCTTCTTTTGCATGAGTATCTAGCAGTGAAGCTTTAAGTTGGTCTATTCTTACTTCCTTTGAACCTCCTACATCATCATCATTTTTCTTTGGAGCATAAATGTTAGATTCATCAAACACAATATGTACGGATTCTTCCACATACAGAGTTTTTTTATTGTACACTCTATATGCCTTTTTATTGGAAGAGTATCCAAGAAATATAGCCTTATCGGATTTGCTATCAAAATTTTCAAGATTGTCTAGGGTATTAAGGACAAAACATTTGCAACCAAACACTTTAAAATAAGAGATTGATGGAATTTTGTCAGACATAACTTCAAAAGGTATTTTTCTCAAAAACGGTCTCAGCATAACTTAGTTTACTATATAGCAAGCTATATTAATAGCTTCAACCCAAAAGTATTTTGGAATGGCATTTTCACAAAGCATAGATCAAGCTATTTCTTGCAAAGTTTGATTTTTTTTTTCTGAACAACACCATTTTGTTGAGGTGTTTTGGCTGCTGAAAATTTGTGAAAGACTCCATTTTCATCACAAAAGTGTGTAAGTTCATTGTTGCAAAATTCTTTACCATTATCACTGCTAATAGAAATCAGTTTGCATCCAATAGAGTTTTGGACGCGTTTGATCAGTTTTAAAAATTCAGAAAAGGCTTCAATCTTTTGTCCAAGAAATAAAGTCCAAGTAAATCTAGAGAAGTCATTAACTAGCACATATGCATACTTTTTACTTCCAAGACTAACAGTCCTCATTGGACCAAACAAATCTATATGAATCAATTCAAGAGGTTTTGAGGTTGAAATCATTTTCTTATGTTTAAAGGAGGTTTTGATTTGTTTTCCAAATTGGCATGCATCACAAATTTTGCTTCTATCAAACTTCATTTTGGGCAGCCCCCTAACAAGCTTTTTTGAGGACAGTTTATTTAGCAAATCAAAAGATACATGACCTAATCTTCTATGCCAAAGATAACCATGATTGTCATGTACGGAGAGGCATCTAATATCATGAGCTATAAGGTCATTTAGATAGAATACATACACATTTTCAACACATTTAGCAACAAAGATTGTTTCAAAATTTGAGCAATCCATTATAGAACAAGAATCCTTTTCAAAAAATGGCTTTGCAGCCATTATCACATAGTTGGCTAATGCTAAGCAAATTATATTTCAAATAATCAATTAGTAATACTTATTTTATAATGGTTGAGGATCTTTACCAATGTTACCAATGCCAAGAATCTTTCTTTTCTTCTTGTCTCCAAAAGTAACGAATCCTTTATTTGTGGTTTGTATATCTTCTAACAAGGCTGCATCTCTAGTCATGTGTCTTGAACAACCGCTATCCAAGAATTACTTGGTGAAGCTCAAAGAATGTGCCTATACATGAGAAGGAAGAATAATTTTTGGTACTCACACTTTCTTGGGTCCATGAAGGTTAGTAGCATTTCCTTAATTTTCTAGAAAGTTGTTCCACCAGATTCTACTTATCTTTTAATAAGACATCTCGATGCTATATGTCCCGATTTTTCATAATATGTGCATACTTTGTGTGTCGTGTAGCATGAGACAGGTTTAACAAATCGAGGCTTATGAATTTTGTCTTTATTCTCATGTCTATATCCTAAGCCATTTCGATTTCCAGCTTGATGTTGAGTCCCAAGTAATTTTTCCAAGTTGCTTTTTTCATTTGTGAATTTTTCAATACATGTGGTAAGGTCATTAACTCTATTTTTCATGTCAACAAAAGTGCTAACCATACTTTCAAGAGTTTGAATTCTATCACATAAACTTCTATTTTCCGGAGATACATATTATAAAGTAGTCATGATCATCTTTTTCAATAATAGCACTTAAATGTCACTTAACAACATTTCGTTCTCATTTATTAAACAGTTAATCTTCAACTTCATTTCTTTATTTTTTCTGGACAGTTTTTTTAGTTCATGGAACATATCAGTTAACAACTCATTCGGATCATCATGCTTTTCAGTCATAGATATAAGTGAATTAGACATGAATTGGTTGTAGTAGAGTTTACCTCGTTTTTTATGGGCATGAAGCATATGTTGGCAGTTTCATTCTTAGAATCTTCTTCTTCAGACTCAGTCCCAAGTCCCCATCAATCCTTTACTTTTCAGACTCAGTCTTTTTTCTTTCTAAGCATTTTACCTTCTTTTCCTTTTGCAACTGGACAATCAGCAATTAAGTGTTCAGTGCTTTTACATTCATAACATTGAGGTTTGAACGCTGAGGTTTGTCCTTTCTTTCTCACGAACCTTTTTCCTCTTTTGAAGTTTCCTTTGTTGAACATCCTTCTGAATTTTTTTGCTATCATTGCCAAATCTTCATTGTCTACTTCCGTACCATCACTATTGTCAGATTGACTAGTTTCTTCATCCTTTTTTTCAATTTTCAATGCTATTCCCTTTTTACCTTTATCATGATTATCGGATTCCTGAAACCTTTTGAGTTTCATTTCATGCATTAGAAGAGAGACAATCAGCTCTTTAGTTGGTAAGGATTTTAAATCATTGGATTCTTCCACTGCAAGAGCTTTAGGCTACTAGTTTTTAGATAAAGCATCTAGAATTTTTTGATTTTGTTCCCCAGGGGAATAAACCTTCCTATAATTTTTGAGACCATTTGTGATATTTGTGAATATAGTGAACATATCAGAAATGCTTTCATTAGGCTTCATTGTGAATAATTCATAATCATTAATTAGAAGCCCCAATTTTGATTCTTTAACTTGGTTTGTCCCCTCATGGGTGACCTCAAGTAATTTTCACATGTTATAGGCTGAATCACAACCACTAACTCTATTATATTCAGTCGCATCTAGTGCACAATATAAGATGTTCAAAGCCTGAAAATTTAATATCATCTTAGCATTGTCTTCAACACTAAACTCGTCATTCTGGTTAGGCATTTTTACGCCATCAACAACTTTTAACGGAATAAAAGGACCTTTCTCTATCAAATTCCACAACTCAAAGTTGATTGAACACATATAGATTTTCATTCTATTTTTCTAGAATATTTAGTTGTGTCTATTGAACAAAGGAGGTCGATTTGTTGAAGATCCTTCAACATATAGAAGAGAGGATGAGTTTGCCATAAGGATCTTTCCTACAAGGTGGTTAAACCAAGAATATGTAGACCACGCTCTGATACCAAATGAAAAACCTTAGAGGGGGGTGAATAAAGTTTTTGGCAAACTAAAAATTTTCAAGCTATCTGATATACAGAATAATGATGATATTCAAGTTTCTTGGACCAACATTATAGCAACAAAGAAAGTAATCCAAGAAAACCTTGAGAACTATCCAGATTCAGACTAAAGTAAGATATATAATGCAGTTAATGCTGTATGCTGACAAATAAGACACATAATGTATAATGGTTCGATCTATTAAGATCTACATCCACTATCTTAAGCTCACGCTTAAGAATTTTCAATTGGATTTTATTTACTCAACTTAATGAAATCAAACTGTACCACATACAAGAGAGGATCACCACACTTGGTTTTTCAAAACCTCTCAATCAAGCAATCAAATTAAGGTTCACCCCAAATGGGTTTTATACCATAACCTTGTAATCAATGAAACAGTAAAAGCTCACTTGTTTGAGCAAATGTGTACCAAGGAAAAAAGTATAAACACTTTTACTTTTTAGACAAAATTTGAATTCACTTTGAACCACTTTGATAAAGAAGATTTTTATTTTCTATAGAGCAAGAGTGTGATACCCCACCTAAAGCCAACTTTAGAGTAAGGGGGTCAGGATATATATCATATTATTCTGCATAAAACTATACCTTTTGAATGATTTTATGTGCATTAGAATTATGATTTATAGGTTAGATGGCTTATCTATGCCTATTGAGTAGGAAGGGTAAAAAGGTCATTTTGCTTGAGGTCGAAATAGGAAGATGGCTTGAGGTTTAGATAAGAAGAATATTTGGGTGTGAAAATAAGTACAAGAGTTAATGTGGTTAAGTGGTTAGAACTTTGTGAATTAATCTCTAAGGTCATGAGTTCAAATCCCATCACTAAAGTTTTGTTCATGATTATCTTAGTTATGTTTGAATTTTTGTTTTTCATACATTCCTTAAAGATAGGAATGTTGTCTTAGGAGAAACACGAAGAGAATGTCTTGATCATATAACCATGTCCTAAAAAGAATTCTAGAGGAATTCTTGTCCTTTTTATTATCTCTAGCTTTGTCCTAACATCTTCATAATATAAATAAACCAAAATCCATTAAATCTCTTCTTTTAATTCCAAAAATTCTGTGATAATTTTTTAGCCTTGAATTTTAAAAATCAGTCTTCAAGGATAGAGGATTGGCCAAAAATAGGAGAGAAGTTAGAATGGGTTCCCAAGAGAAATAAATCACCATGGTAGAACCTTCAATCCTACCTTCATGTTGTTTATGGTTTTAATGAAGAAAAATCTAGAAATTTTCCAGAATTCTTGGCAGACCAGTTTTCAAAATATGGTCATTTCATGTGACTTGAAGACTGAAAATTCTGTGCAAATTTCATACTGCACAAACTGCACAAAACCAGAAAAATTTCCTGCACAATATGCTGCACTCTAAGCTGGAATTGAAGCTATCTTTTTGTCATCAATCCAGCTGAGACACCCTCTATTTTTCTCCAGAAAAGGAAGCTAGAAAACCACCCTTGAAAGACCTTCAAACACTCCAGAAAACCAGCTGCAAATCGGGCTGAAGAAATGCAAAAATTCTTCACTAAAATTCTTCACCATTCGAAGCTTTGAACAACTTTGAAACCAGGAAAATTTTCCAGTTTTGTTTCTCTATGCCTAGACCGAAAAACACCTTCAAACCTCTGCAAATTGAACCTTGTTCAGCCATGGACTGAACAACATTAACCTCCACACTTACCTTGAGCTCTTGGACTCCACGATCACACCTCAAAAACCTCCTAAGATTACTCTATCCAAAACTCTTTTTGAACTTCAAAATAATTCCAGAATTTTACTCCATTAAACCATTCTTGTATCAAGCTAATAAACCAGAATTTTCTCTGCCATCATAGATTGAATTTTGGCCAGCCATATAACCTGAACAACCTTCCTTCATTTCAGCAAAATTAGCTTGTTCAGCCGGCACCATTGAAGAGCAAAGAAACCTTCCTTGATCAAACACCATTAGCTAATCTCCTACCTTAAACAACTCCACAATTTCCTCCATTTGAATTTCAAAAAAATCTGATCACTCTCTCTCCCTCTAGCTAAAAATCGAAACTCCTATCTACCCCCAAACTATTCGGCCAATAATATTCCAGAAAATCGTGAGCCTTTTCTCTCAAAACTCTCTCAAAACACCAAGAACACACACTACACTTATTCAAGCCTAAACCTACTCTAAACACTTCCAATCACTTTCAAATACTCCAAATCACTTCTACTTAATCCCTAGACTTCATTTCTGGTATTTATAACACAAAAACACGCAAAAAAGAATTTTCAATGGGATCAAAATCAACTTTTTCTTGAAGGTCTCAAGAACATCAACAAGGTAAATCAAGAACAACCTTCTTGTTCATCCACTTCCATTCAATTTTCAATATACCTTTCTGATGCTCTCTCTCTCTCCCTCGGCCGAAATGGTTGATCAACCATCAACCATGGCTGTTATTCTTAAATCCTTCTTTTATTTCTGAACTCATGTCTCTTAGATGTTGATAGGAAGAATGGATTTGAATGGGAGATTGAGTATATGTATGTGGAGGAAGGGGATGGAGTTAGGACATGCGGATTGATGTTTATGACTAAGTTATATGGATTTTCTTTGGAATCAATGTATGTTCATCATGCTTAATAAAATTTATAGATGTTTGAAGCATGTTAGATATTATGATACGAAAGGTGATTAGACTCTTATGTTTCTATTTTCCATTGAAGCCTTGAATGATGATTATGCCTAGAAGGAAATTAGCCTTATGATAGTATGTGATAATTCAAGCATATGTTCATGAATGTATTAGTTTATTATTTGATGTTGGAGAATGTGTTCATGAATCTTTACTAGCAATAGAAAAATATGGTGGAAAATTATTTTCTTGTTAATTCTAGGTTATTTTTATTAACAAATTTTATTACTTTAATTAGAATTACTACTATATTTTCTCTATAAAATTCAAAACTCTAGGAAGATTTGGATTGGATTATTAATTAAAATATTAATATTTTATTAATGAAATAAATAAAACCTTTTATTAAAAATAATATATAATAATAAATAAATCTTTTATATAAATAATAATAATAAATAAAATATTAGAATTAATTAATGACCTTGTAGACCATAGTTAAAACTTTTACCTATATTTCTAAATATTATTTATATTAAAATCTATTTGTTATTTATTAATTAAAAATTTAATATAATTCATTCATTATTAATTTTATTTATTACAAATTATTTATTATCTATTAATTATTAATTAAAAATTAAGTGTAATTTATTATTTATTTATTTATTATAATACTATTTAAATATTACAATTTACTAATATTATTTAGGACTTAGTATTACTTAGTATTATTCAATATTTAGCACTAGTTTATTTATTAGCAATAATACTCAAAATTTATTATTTAAAACCATGACTTATTAGTAATTATTTTAGAACCCCTAGTTATTTCAACTTATCAAGCTAGATTTATTCTATAAAATACTTTATCATCTAGCATAAAAGCTTAGGACATTGTGGTCATAGTTAGTCATGGCTGTAACTAGTTGAGTTAGGAATTATTTATGTAAGGCATATATAGTTTGAATGTAACCTTATGCCTTGTGTTTACCCTAGGCGGGGTTAGGTTAATCTTGGAAGATTTTTGAGTTCAAGAAGAGTAAAGGATTAGGTAAGCTCCTGCATGGAGTTATTTGAAGACCAAAAATTATTGTGGTAAGCCAAATTCAATGTGTATAATCATTCGTTTGTAAAGGCAATTAAGGACTATTTTTCCTTTTTATTTCAGTTAAGAAAATCATTTGAAAACTAAACAAGCAATTTTACACAAAACGCTAAACTCTTTCTAAAACCCAACTTTGACAAACATTTTAGAAACCCGTCATTGCTTTTTCGAAGTAAAACATTGTATGATCAATTTTCTCCCAAGTGGGACAAACAACGTTGAGTACTCGATAAGGGTAGACTACTAGGACTAGTCTTTGAAGGGTTAGGGTAAGTCTCTCAGTAGGTGGCCACCTCTCAGGGGTGAGTCCTTCCCGGATAGGATGCCAGTCCGGTAGGTCATACCAGTCTGAGCTAGTAAGTTTCAGTCAAGTGGACTGTGTGTTTCTGGAGTGGACAACCGGTAAGTTTGGGTGTAGAGATGGAGGAGTATCTCACCCGGTAGGCCGTACACCTACCTTATGTCAGCATGCTCAATGTGTGGCATTTTGACCGGCAACATGCTCAACGTGTGGCATTCTGAACATTATATTGTCATGGGGCCCAACGTGTGGTGCCCTGGCTACCTCTTTGGGTGGTTGTATTTATTGTGCACATGTATAGTTTGGAAAGCAAAACCCCACTCTTCATTTTTATCATTTATTTAATGCTTGCCAGCATTTACTCTTATGAAACTTTTACAACTTGCATACATGAGCTGTTTTACCTGAAACACTCAAAGTACACACGGGCTTACTGAGATTTTTATCTCACCATCTTTTATACTATGTTTTCAGGTCGATCTTGCTGTGAAGGTCATTAGCTAGATTGTTGCCTATGAATTTGAAGACTCTCTATTATTTTCTTTATGTATTGCTTTTGAGAGATTGTAGTAGACAATTAATTTTAGATTTGTTCATGTATTGTTGGGTTGTAATAAGTTTAATTTTGAAGTATTTCTTTTATATTATTTTATGTGACTTTATTATAAAGTCCCCTTATCTTATGGATGGGGAGATATCCCCGGCCCTGATAGACCTAGGTAGTGGGGTGTTACAAGTGGTATCAAAGACTTGGTTTAGGCAATTATTGATAGTGTATGCTTTATTTTATTAAGGTTAGATCTTTTGACTAACCTGGCTTGTTTATGCTGTAGGATGGTCAGAATGATTAGAACTGTAAGGAAAGGGCAGCAATGGTATCTACCCATCCCTATCCACCCGGAAGACTTACCAGTGCCTCAGCCTACACCGCAGCCTGCACCGCAACCAATTATATCCCCGGATGAAAGCAGTGATGATGAGGTCTAGATTATCGAGCCACCCCCGATACCTGTAATAGATTTAGTTTCTGACAGTGAAGATGAAGAGATTGACATGGAATATGTTCCCCTCCCTCCTACTCCCATAATTGATTTGACTACTGATAGTGATGACTCGAGAGAGATAGACTATGAATCTCCACCTAGACCCTCCTTTGTACCCCCACCCAACCAGGTTGAAACTAGAGAGAGTTCTAGGAAACCTGGGAAGGAGCCAATGGATTATGGGTTTGTGAATGCGGTTGGGATAGACTTTTTTAGGAATTCTGGGGAACGGTTGTATGATGTCGACTTTGAAGACTCTGATGAGGATTAGAGAGGCTAAGTACTGCTATGCTTAGGACGTTTTATTTACTACTTTTAGTAAAACTTCTGTGCTAGGGATTCTATTCATGATTACTGCTTTATTTCCAAATTTATGCAAATAAGAGTACCTAGAGTACTTTAAATCTTGAGAAAAATTTATATGCAATTCTTTATACAAAATATGCATATGATTTTCTTTTACTTAAACTTGAATGTGAATGCATACTCAATTGAAATGTTTTAAACTTTAATGCATAAACTCATTATCTGGGACATGGTTTAGAATGGCACCCTAGCATCGTGAAGCCACATCTAGCAGAAGGGTTCCCGAAGCTGAGCCCGTGACACCAGAGTGTGAGAAACTCAAATACTGTCACCCAACCGGGGGGTGAGAATGAGCCAGAACTGGAAATGGGGTTAGAAGAACCGGTTAGCGTGATGATGGGGCAAGTATTTAACAAAATGACCGAGATTCTACAAACTCTGACTGAGTGGAGGAATCCAAATAGGGAAGATGAAGCCTTGGAGAGGTTCCTGAAATTTAAACCTCCCGTCTTCTTGGGAGAAGCTGAGCAAGATCAGAAAGCAGAACAATGGGTAGAATATATGGAGAACATCTTCGCTACGCTTTATTACATTGAGAAGCGAATGGTGAAGTTTGTTGCATTCCGATTGAGGGGCCCAGCTCGGGCATGGTGGCAATAAGTCAAAGATAACTAGGAGATGATTGATCAAGACTAGACATGGGCCAATTTCGTAGAGGCATTTAGAGCTGAATAATCCCTAAGTGGATAGTAGAGAAAAGGGAAGACGAGTTCCAGAATTTGAAGCAGGAAGGTATGACGGTGGCACAATACGCGGCACGTTTTACTCAACTGTCGAAATACTGCAAAAGACTGGTGGATACCGAACAAAACCAGACGAGGCAGTTTGTCAAGGGGTTATGATAGGAGTTAAGAAGGACATTGGCATCTTCTCCGTCAATGACCTATTTAGGGGCCGTGGATGCAGCTATCCGAACTAAGAATGAGGATTGCAACAGGATAGTACAAAGGCCTTTCCTGCCACCAAGATAACCGTCGAGACCTTTCCAGAGGCAGCAACCCAACAAGTGCCCTGCCAACCAGCAGTGGTAGAATCGGGGAAAGCAAGCACGAACAGCACCAGTTGGTCCTACGCAGAATCTTCTACTATGCTGACACTGCAGAAAAAGGGGCTATATGGAGAAAAATTATTGGTCCAGAGGAGTTGAATGGAAATTCCACCACTGTGGAGACCCAAACCATCTGCGAAATGCCTACCCTAAACTTCTCTGAGTCGGACAAGGAAACCCGGCTCAGATCGCGGGAGCCAATCGAGCCAATGCTACAGGAGCTTCCAGGAGTGGAACGCAGAAGTCACAGGTGAAAGCAAAAGTTTTTTCGCTTAACCGGGAGGAGGTTGGAGCTGATGCAGCGGTGGTGGAAGGTACGCTTACTATCCAAGGTCATTCCATTAATGCATTGATAGACCCTGGATCTACCCATTCCTATTTAAACAAGAATTGTGCATATCATTTAGGTTCGGATGGAGTAGAACTACCTTTTATTTTGTTAGTGAGTACGCCTTTGGGGAAAATAGTTCAAGCGGATCGGTATGTGCGGAATTGTAAAATTGAAGTGGGGAGAGAAAGCTTAGAGGGAGATTTGATAGTCTTAGCTATTGATGATTATGACTTGATTTTGGGGATGGATTGGCTAGCTAAGCATGGGGCTAGAGTAGACTGTAAGAATAAGTCGGTTCAGTTCATTAGACTGGGATGCAATGTGTTGGAGTTCAATGGCAAGAGAGTAAAAGAGTTGAAGTTTTTGATAGCTGGAGTGAAAGCCCAGAAATTGTTAAAGCAAGAATGTCAAGGGTATTTGGTTTATGTGGTAAATAAGCCGAAGGACCAGTGCACCCTCAAAGATATTGAGGTGGTAAAAGATTTTCCTGACGTATTTCCTACGGAACTCACTTCTCTACCTCCCAACCGAGAAGTTGAGTTCACTAGTGATCTAGTTCCAAGAGCGGAATTGGTGTCCTGAACTCCATATCAGATAGCACCGGTGGAGTTGAAAGAATTGAAGGAGCAGCTAGAAGAGTTGGTGAGACAATGCTATATCAGACCTAGCACGTCACCCTGGGGAGCACCAGTGCTATTTGTGAAGAAGAAGGACGAGACCCTGAGGTTGTGTATCGACTACTGAGGCTTGAACAACCTGACCATTAAGAAGAAGTATCCTCTACCGTTAATTGATGAGATATTCGACCAGTTGCAAGGATTCAGTTGTTACTCCAAACTGGATTTGAGGCAAGGATACTATCAAGTAAGGATAAAGGAGAAGGATATTCCTAAAACGGCCTTTAACACAAGATATGGTCACTATGAGTTTGTGGTGATGCCTTTCAGTGGTAACCAATGCACCAACGGTATTTATGGATTTGATGCATCGAGTTTTCCAACCCTACTTGGACAAGTTCGTGGTAGTCTTCATCGACGACATACTCATATACTCCAACAGCCCGAAGGATCATGCAAAACATTTGAAGTTGGTATTGGAGAAGTTAAGAAAGCACAAGCTTTACGCCAAATTTAGCAAGTGCGAGTTTTGGCTGGATAGCATGGCATTTCTAGGCCATGTGGTAACTAAGGATAGAATCAAGGTGGACCCAGCAAAAGTTGAAGCAGTTGCGGATTGGAAGCAACCAGAGAACATCACGGAGATTCGAAGCTCCTTGGGATTGGCCGGCTACTATAGGAGGTTTATTAAAGGATTTTCAACGCTAGCATCACCTATGACCCCGCTGCTGAGAAAGGACGTACCCTTCATCTGGAATGAGAAATGCGAAAAGAATTTCCAAGAGCTAAAGTGGAGGTTAATGACTGCACCTATATTGAGTCTGCCAGAGGAAGATAAGCCTTACGCACTGTATACTAATGCTTCAAAGGAAGGATTGGGAGCAGTGTTGATGCAGGATAGGAAGGTAATTGCTTATGCTTCTCGGAAGTTAAAGCCTCATAAAGTCAATTATCCCACGCATAACTTAGAGTTGGCTGCCATTTTATTTGCTTTAAAGAAATGGAGGCACTACTTGTATGGAGCTGAATATGAAGTGTTCACTGATCACAAGAGCCTGAAGTACATCTTCACCCAGAAGGACTTGAATTTGAGGCTGCGGAGATGGATGGAATTTTTGGAAGAGTATCATTATCCTATCAACTACTGATAGGGCCTAAATTAGTTATACTTTTCCTAGTTATTTGAGGCTAAATTAAGACAATTTTTATACAATAACTACTCATATTCCTTCCTATTTGATATTTCCCTTACAAAAATACTTTTCTGTAATTTTATGCAAAAATAAGTGAAAATTGTACCCAATTGTATAATTTTCCAACACAAGACCAACACCAGCCCCGGAAGGATAGCCGGCGCCGGTCTTCTACTGGAAAGAACAGATAACAGCGTATGGAAATTAAAGAAACAAAGCAATTCGGCTGCAATTGAAATTGGAAAGGAAAAAAGAGAAAAATGGCTAAGTGGATTTTGGTCCATGGCTCGGTCAAAGTAAATAAACAAAGAAATAATTTAAACTGACTACAAGAAGAAGACAGAGCCGACAGCAAGAGAAGAAAGAAGTAAATTCGGTAGGCCAAGGAGCTTGCAAAGCAAAGTTAACAATGTCAGACAGTTGGCTCAAATCGAGCCGACACAACACAGAAGGAAAAAGAAGCAGCTCGGTCAGTAATCAGCAAGAAAGAATTTCGGTGGATTTGGATGGTATGCGGAGCCAAGGTAAGGAAAGTGGCTCAATTAAGCTGATGCAACAAAGACAAAAATCTCGGTGGTTGGACGGTAAATTTTGGACGGCTCCAATTGAAGCAATTTCACAATTCCAATTCAACAAGAATTGAAGTTCTCCAAATCAAATTCTCAATTTCACAAAAGTTAAAGACGGTGGAAGTATTTAGTTTTTATTTTAGCAATTTCTAATCTTTTTTTGTTTTGGATTATTTTTAGCTAATTTCTTCTTCTTTACTTAGAACTCTTTTAGGAACTTTGTAAGCCTATAAATAAAGACCAATTTACCCTAGGAAATGGAGGTGTACAATGTAGAAACTTAGATTTATTTTAGAGTGCATCACTAATATTTTCTTGAGATAAATAATTCAAGGAGGATTGTACAAGAGGGTCTTCAAAGGAAGAAGAAGAAGGCTTGTCTATAAGTATCTATTTCTTTCCTTTGTTTTCTTTTTCTTGAACAATGATGTATTAATTGTTTTATTGTAAGTTGGCATTGTTTAAGTATTCATGATTTTTAGAGTTATTTGATCTTTTAACTAACTGATTGTTCTTCTTGGTATTTAATTACTTGTGCTTATTACAAGATTAATTAGTTGTTACTTTCTATTAACTTGCTTGAAAAAGAGGTTAATGGTGGTTTCAATTCATTAATTTCATATTTGTTGTCTCTTAACTTGCTTGAAAAAGAGGTTAATTGCCAAGAACAAAGTAATTAAAGGTTAATTGATGTCTGTCAGAATATAAATTCATTGGTTAATTTCATGTTTTAAGTTTTCCAGAATATGAAAATTTAATCAAGGATTGTGTCTAATACATCTTTTGGGTGAATTAATTGAGACAGATTATGTGATGCTAATTTATCTAGGAGATAGTGATTTTATGGATTGAAAAAAAAAAGTGAGTCTATCTTCTTCCTTCATGATGCCAAGGTAATAATTAGTTATGATAATGATGGGGTACTTTAAGATCATGTTTGTCAAAATAATGGTTTGAGTTACATAATTCTACGTCCTTGACATGTATATATTCTTTTACTTTATTTTCTTTTGTTTTATTTTCCTTTTTATTTCTTTTTCACTTTATTGAGTCGGTTAAACAATGAAAGAAAAGTGATTAATATATACTTGTTCCTTGAGGATCGACAGTTGTTTGAACCCTATGCTCTGTTAATGATGGGTACGCTTGCTCATATGTGTAATTTGGGGTTAACGTTTTAATGTAAACTTGATTGAGAATGTGCTTAGTTTTTATAGGATTTTTATACCCAAATAAAAAACACATCAAGTTTTTGGCGTCGTTGCCGGGGATAAATCTATATTTATTGGTTTAATAATTCTTTCCTCTTGCCAAAATCATCAAGTTTTTTGGCGTCGTTGCCGGGGAATAATATCATGAAAGTTTGGATTTTGTTGATTTAACTATGTAAATATGTAAATTTGTACAATTGTTCTTTTTGCAAAAAGGTGCCATATGTTGTTGTTTGTATAATTTCACTATATGTTGTAAATATGTAAATAGGTATATACATGGTCATAATAACTAACTTATCTTTGTATGTTTGTATATATTGTATATTTAGTTATTTAATTTTACAAACCCAATGTTAATGTGGAATATGTGTAATAATATTTTTAATTTACTAATTTTTACATCTATAATTTTGAGTCAATACTAACTCTTCTTATTTTCAGGTTTGGACTTAGCTAACACGATATTGGAGACTGACTGATTTTATTTATTATTTGTTTCTTTATGTACAATTTTAGTTTAATGTTTAGTTTATGAATTCAAGGTCATGCATTTAGGATAGTTTTCAGTTTTCAAAAAAATAAAAAAACAGCGCCTAGACAGAACACAACCAGCGCCAGTTCCGGGTAGGGCTGGCACCGGCCCTAAACTGTTCCTTTTTCGATTTTCAAAAAAAAAATTCCTTTTTCGTTTGTCCCCTTACTCCTTTTTCTTTTCTTCGTAAATTTTTCTTATTTTGTCTTTTTCTTGGATTTTCTTGTTTGTTTCTTTTATTTGTCTTGTTCTTCTATTTTTCTTTCTTATTTTATTTCTTTTCTATTCCCCTAGAATGATACTTTTATTTATTCCCTTCATCATCATTTTTCCCTTCTTTTTCTTCTAATTATCCCCCATGGATTAAAATTTTTTAAAACTTATACATTGGGGAATACATTAGTGGTGCAAAACTTTCTCAATTTTATCCTTTTGAATTTCTTGGAATTATACATATATGTTTTTGAGGGAAAAATTTACTAAACATGGACAAATCTTTGTTAAGTTTATTTGGTGGTAGAACAATGCATAGAATGAATTGTAAGTCTTGTGATTGCTTCTACACGTTTGCTATGTATTTTTTGGAATCTTTGCATATATAGAAATCTTGGACAATTGAGCATCCTTGTGCTACTTTTTTTATTGATGGAAGATTGGTTGACATTATCCTTGTGCTATCTACATTGGATATTATTCTTATTTTTCTTGAGTATCAAAACTCTAGAAAAGTTCTTCACTAAACAGAGAACCAATTGCAAAGTGGATTTGGATGTAGCAAAGTGGATCTTGTGAGCCCTTTGGAGGTTTTGGTGGTGCTATTGGACAATTTGGAGACAAGGAGGACTCTACTTTGAGGGAGACTTAAAGGATTTTACTTTCTATCTTTCACCTCCCTTGATTTTTAGGTTCAATTACTCTTTATGCTTTTATTTGTGTGTTCATCTTTTTAATTGTAGGTTGATTTCGCTGGCAATAATTCTTCCAACTTCTTGAAAAATAAATTTCTCATATCTTGGAGCTAATCTATACTTGGGGAGTATTGCTTAAACTTTCTATCCCTTTTCAATTTTGGTCCCATTGGAGATGCTTTATTGTGTTTGTTTTTTGCCATTGAGGACAATGTCCAGTTTAAGTGTGGGGGAGTGGGTTGGCAATATTCTTTGTTCAAGTTTTTATCAATTATCTTGATGATTTCTTGTTGTTGAGTTACTTTGGAAATCGTTTTGCCATTATGGAAAAGATCATATTTTGCAAAAAGTCATCTTGGAGAAAATTTAATCTCTTTGAAAATTTGAAAGTTTGAAGATTTGGAGCTAAATTGCATTTATTTGTTTATAATGAAGATATGATTTTCTTTTTAACTTTGGATATGGATTTGTCATTCAGTATGGTAGGATTTTATTAAAAAGGTAAACTTGTGTATTAAGTTAGATTTTGCTAAGTCTTGAGAATTTAAGTTAACATTGGTTATATTTGGTATTTGAGTTTTATTATATTCTTTGAGTTTGAATATGGATGATATGATGAAATATGGGAAGAGTTGTTGATTAATTCTTGTATTATGAATTTAGAATTTGCTTAACTTTGAGTTTTGAATAAGGAATGTGAGTTGAAAAAAAAATATGAAAAAAAATTGAGTTGAGAAAAAATGCTCTTATTAATGATCGTTGAAGACCTTTTGCTAAAAAGGGGGTTAATATAAGGAGAAGTTGCAAGTGTATTCGGTGCACTCTCTTGAGGCTATCCTGAAGGCAAAAAGGCAAGAAAAGAAAAAAATATTGAAAAATTGTTAGAGAAAAAATGATGAGTGATGACTGTAAAGGGGGCCAATACGGTGTGTGAATAGAAATCCATGCACTTGAGGCTATCAATTCCCAAAATCATAGAAAAAAAACAAAGAATTGAGCGTTTTCCTTATTTCACTAACTCGAGTTGGTGAATTTGAGTTTATGATGCTTGGATTGGTTAAATGTCTTGACTTGTATGATTTTTGTTATCCATGTTTTGGCTTAAGAAGTGGAATAATTTTCATGTACTAGATATAAGCTCGTTTAACTTAACTTTGATGGCCTTGGGATTATTTGATTTAATGTATGAGTTTACAAAGATTTTTAAAATGGTGAATGAATGACAATTGTGTATCTAAGGTTGAGAAAGAAATTTTGGCTTTATTATGGACGAATATGAAAAGAAATAAATTATTTAGAATACTTTGTGTTAGGTGTTTACTTGAGGATAAGTAAAGATTCAAGTGTGGGGGAATATGATAGGGCCAAAATTAGTTATATTTTTCCTAGTTATTCGAGGCTAAATTAAGATAGTTTTTATACAATAACTAGTCATATTCCTTCCTATTTGATATTTCCCTTATAAAAATACTTTTCTGTAATTTTATGCAAAAATAAGTGAAAATTGGAGCTAATTGTATAATTTTCACGCACAAGACCAGCACCAGCCCGGGAAGGACAGCCGGCGCTGGTCTTCCACTGGAAAGAATAGAGAACAGCGCATGGAAATTGAAGAAACAGAGCAATTCGGATGCAATTGAAATTGAAAAGGAAAAAGGAGAAAAATGGCTAAGTGGATTTCGGTTCATGGCTCGGTCAAAGTAAATAAACAAAGAAACAATTTCGGCTGACTGCAAGAAAAAGACAAAGCTGACAGCAAGAGAAGAAAGAAGTAAATTCGGTGGGCCAAGGAGCTTGCAAAGCAAAGTCAACAATGTCAGACGGGTGGCTCAAATCGAGTCGACGCAACACAGAAGGTAAAAGAAGCAACTCGGTCAACAATCAGCAAGAAAGAATTTCGGTGGGTTTGGATGGTATGCGGTGCCAAGGTAAGGAAAGTGGCTCAATTGAGCCAATGCAACAAAGACAAAAATCTCAGTGGCTGGACAGCAAATTTTGGACGACTCCAATTGAAGTAATTTCACAATTCCAATTCAACAAGAATTGAAGTTCTCAGCACAAGAAGACAAAAGTCCAAATCAAATTCTCAATTTCACAAAAGTCAAAGACGGTGGAAGTATTTAGTTTTTATTTAGGTTTTTATTTTAGCAATTTCTAATCCTTTTTTGTTTTGGATTATTTTTAGCTAATTTCTTCTTCTTTACTTAGAACTCTTTTAGGAACTTTGTAAGCCTATAAATAAAGGCCAATTTACCCTAGGAAATGGAGGTGCACAATGTAGAGACTTAGATTTATTTTAGAGTGCATCACTAATATTTTCCCGAGATAAATAATTCAAGGAGGATTGTACAAGAGGGTCTTCAAAAGGAAGAAGAAGAAGGCTTGTCTATGAGTATCTATTTCTTTCCTTTGTTTTCTTTTTCTTGAACAATGATGTATTAATTGTTTTATTGTAAGTTGGCATTGTTTAGGTATTCATGATTTTTAGAGTTATTTGATCTTTTGACTAACTGATTGTTCTTCTTGGTATTTAATTACTTGTGCTTATTATGAGATTAATTGGTTGTTACATTCTATTAACTTGCTTGAAAAAGAGGTTAATGGTGGTTTCAATTCATTAATTTCATATTTGTTGTCTCTTAACTTACTTGAAAAAGAGATTGATTGCCAAGAACAAAGTAATTAAAGGTTAATTGATGTCTGTCAGAATATGGATTCATTGGTTAATTTCATGTTTTAAGTTTGCCAGAATATGGAAATTTAATCAAGGATTGTGTCTAATGCATCTTTTGGGTGAATTAGTTTAGACAAAATATGTGATGTTAATTTATCTAGGAGATAGCGATTTCTTGGATTGAAAAAGAAGTGAGTCTATCTTCATCCTTCATGATGCCAAGGACATAATTAGTTATGATAATGATGGGGTACTTTAAGATCATGTTTGTCAAAATAATGGTTTGAGTTACATAATTCTACGTCCTTGACATGTATATATTTTTTACTTTATTTTCTTTTATTTTATTTTTCTTTTTATTTCTTTTTCACTCTATTAAGTTGGTTAAACAATGAAAAAAAGTGATTAATATATACTTGTTCCTTGAGGATCGACACTCGTTTGAACCCTATGCTTTGTTAATGATGGGTACGCTTGCTCATATATGTAATTTGGGGTTAACGTTTTAATGTAAACTTGATTGGGAATGTGCTTAGTTTTTATAAGATTTTTATACCCAAATCCAAACACATCAACTACCACCCCGGAAAGGCCAACGTTGTTGCTGATACCCTGAGCCAAAAAGTCAAAATGGCTAGGTTGAAAGTACAGGAGATTCAAGTGGTTTAGGATGTGTTGGATTAAAGAGCAGAAGTACAAGAAGAAAGGATAATTATTAGCAACCTGAGATTGATACCGGACCTAAGGCGGGAAATCATTGAGGCTCAGCAAAGTAATGCAGAATTTTAACTTTTCAATGATAAGGAGCTTAAATGGCAGGGCAGTGAATTCCAGTTAGATGAAGTGGCAGTTTTGTATTTCTGAGATCGTCTGTGTGTACTCGATGAGCACTAGTTGAAAGACAGGATTTTGGAAGAGGCGCACAAGAGTAAGTACGCCATTCATCCAAGAGAGGTCAAAATGTACCAAGATCTGAAAATGGCTTATTAATGGCCCGAGATGAAGAGGAACGTGGTTAAGTATGTCTCGACGTGTTTGACCTGTCTGAAAGTCAAAGCGGAGCATAAGAAATCAACAGGATTGTTGCAACCATTGTCAATACCGGAATTGAAATGGGAAGAGATAACGATGGACTTTGTTACTGGATTCCCTATGGCAAGGACCCAAAAGGACGCCATATGGGTAGTGGTGGATCGATTGACCAAGTCAGCGCATTTTATACCGGTGAATATAAGGGATTCAATGGAGAAGCTGGATCAGACCTATGTGCGAGAGATAGTTAGATTGCATGGAGTACCTTCGAGTATTGTGTCCAACTGAGACCCGAGATTTACATCCTGATTTTGGGGCAAATTTCAAGAATCTATGGGTTCTAGTTTAAAGTTCAGTACAACAGTGCATCCACAAACCGACGGACAGTCCAAAAGGGTTATTCAGATATTAGAAGATATGCTGAGTGCCTGTGTATTGGATTTCGGGGATAAGTGGATTGAATGTGTACCGTATGTAGAATTAGCGTACAATAATAGCTATCAGTCTTCGATTGAAATGGCTCCGTATGGAGCACTGTATGGACGTAAGTGTCAAGTACCGTTATATTGGAGTTGGTCGGAGGATGGCCACATACACAAGTCTCGAGAAGTTTGTGTTCAGGAAATGTTGGATAAGGTCAAGCTGATCAGGGAAAGGTTGAAAGTAGCCCAGGGCCAACAAAAGAGTTATGCGGATAATAGGCGAAGTGAGTTAGAATTTCAGGTAAGAGACAGTGTGTTCCTAAGATTGACATCGAATAGAGGAATTTTGAAGCATCCAAAAGGTAGGAAGCTGAATCCGAGGTATTTGGGACCGTTTTTGATAAAGAAGAGAATTGGGCCAGTGGCGTATCGATTGGATTTGCCGGATGGGTTAACAGGGATACACGACGTATTTCATGTGTCTCAGTTAAAGAAGTACAATGTCGATTCTAGACATGTTTTGAATGATGAGCCGCTAGTATTGCAACTCGACTTGAGCTATGTGGAGAAACCCGTGAAAATATTGGACCGAAGTATCAATACTCTTTGGAACAAGCAGATTCCGATGGTAAAGGTACAGTGGGAGCATCATGGCACGTGAGATGCCACATGGGAAACAGAAGAGTGAGTAAAGCGGAGGTATCCCGATCTGAGATAAAGGTATGCCTGAATTTCGGGACGAAATTCTTCTAAGGAATGGAGGATGTAAAATCCCACCTAAAGCCAACCTTAGAGTAAGGGGATCGAGATACATATCATATTATTCTACAACAAAATATACCTTTTGAATGATTTTATTTGCATTAGAATTATGATTTATAGGTTAGATGGCTTATCCATGCTTATTGAGTAGGAAGGGTAAAAAGGTAATTTTGCTTGAGGTCGAAATAGGAAGATGGCTTGAGGTTTAGATAAGAAGAATATTTAGGTAAGAAAATAAGCACAAGAGTTAATGTGGTTAAGTGGTTAGAGTTTTGTGAATTAATCTCTAAGGTCATGAGTTCAAATCCCATCACTTAAGTTTTGTTCATGATTATCTTAGTTATGTTTGAATTTTTATTTTTCTTACATTCCTTAAAGATAGGAATACTATCTTAGGGAAGAGATGAAGAGAATGTCTTGATCATATAACCATGTCCTAAAAAGAATTATAGAGGAATTCTTGTCCTTTATATTATCTCTAGCTTTGCGCTAACATCTTCATAATTTAAATAAACCAAAATCTATTAAATCTCCTCTTTTAATTCCAAAAATTCTGTGATAATTCTTTAGCCTTAAATTTTGAAAATCAGTCTTGAAGGATAGAGGATTGGCCGAAAATATGAGAGAAGTTAGGATGGGTTCCTAAGAGAAATAAATCACCATGGTAGAACCTTCAATCCTACCTTCATGTTGTTCATGGTTTTAATGAAGAAAAATATAGAAATTTTCCAGAATTCTTGGCAGACCAGTTTTCAAAAAATTCAGCCAATAATTCTACCCTTTTTCTGCCAGAAAAATGGTCATTTCATGTGGCTTGAAGACTGAAAATTCTGTGCAAATTTTGGACTGCACAAACTGCACAAAACCAGAAAAATTTCCTGCACAATTCGCTGCACTCTAAGCTAGAATTGAAGCTGTCTTTTTGTCATCAATCGAGTAGAGACACCCTCTGTTTTTCTGCAGAAAGGAAGCTGGAAAACCACCCTTGAAAGACCGTCAAACACCCCAGAAAACCAGCCACAAATCGGGCTGAAGAAATGCAAAAATTCTGCACTAAAATTCTTCACCATTTGAAGCCTTGAACAACTTTGAAACAAGAAAAATTTTCCAGTTTTGTTTCTCTATGCCTAGACCGAAAAACACCTTCAAACCTAGGTAAATTGAACCTTGTTCAGCCATGGACTGAACACCATTTACCTCCACACTTACCTTGAGCACTTGGACTCCATGATCATACCTCAAAAACCTCATAAGATTACTCTATCCAAAACTCTTTTTGAACTTCAAAATAATTCTAGAATTTTACTCCATTAAACCACTCTTGTATCAAGCTAATAAACCAGAATTTTCTCTGCCATCATAGACTGAATTTTGACCAGCCATAAAACCTGAACAAACTTCATTTATTTCAACAAAATTAGCTTGTTCAGCCAGCACCATTGAAGAGCAAAGAAACCTTCCTTGATCAAACACCATTAGCTAATCTCCTACCTTAAACAACTCCATAATTTCCTCCATTTGAATTTCAAAAAAATCTGATCACTCTCTCTCCCTCTAGCTGAAAACCAATACTCCTATCTACCCCAAACCATTTGGCCAACAACATTCCAGAAAATTGTGAGCCTTTTCTCTCAAAACTCTCTCAAAACACTAAGAACACCAAGAACACACACTACACTTCTTCAAGCCTAAACCTACTCTAAACACCTCCAATCACTCTCAAATACTCCAGATCACTTCTACTTAATCCTTGACTTCATTTCTGGTATTTATAACACAAAAACATGCAAACAAGAATTTTCAATCGGATCAAAATCAGCTTTTTCTTGAAGGTCTCAAGAACATCAACAAGGTAAATCAAGAACAACCTTCTTGTTCATCCTCTTCCATTCAATTTTCAATATACCTTTCTAATGCTCTCTCTCTCTCTCTCTCTCTCTCTCTCTCTCTCTCTCTCTCTCTCTCTCTCGGCCAAAATGGTTGATCAACCATCAACCATGGCTGTTTTTTTTTCCTTGGACGACTAAAGGCTCTCAATCGCGTGGACCTTCTTTAGCCTTCATCAAAGTGATCGACAATCAAGTATTTATTCTTAAATCCTTCTTTTATTTCTGAATTCATGTCTCTTTGATGTTGATAGGAATAATGGATATGAATGGGAGATTGAGTATATGCATGTGGAGGAAGGGGATGGAGTTAGGACATGAGGATTGATGTATATGACTAAGCTATATGGATTTTCTTTGGAATCAATGTATGTTCATCATGCTTAATAAAATTTATGGATGTTTGAAGCATGTTAGATATTATGACACCAAAGGTGATTAGGCTCTTATGTTTCTATTTTCCATTGAAGCCATTAATGATGATTATGCCTAGAAGGAAATTAGCCTTGTGATAGTATGTGATAATTCAAGCATATGTTCATGAATGGATTAGTTTATTATTTGATGTTGGAGAATGTGTTCATGAATCTTTTCTAGCAATAGAAAAATCATGGTGAAAGATTATTTTCTTGTTAAGTCTAGGTTATTTTTATTAACAAATTTTATTACTTTAATTAGAATTACTACTATATTTTTCTCTATAAAATTCGAAACTCTAGGAAGATTTGGATTGGATTATTAATTAAAATATTAATATTTTATTTATCAAATAAATAAAATCTTTTATTAAAAATAATATATAATAATAAATAAATCTTTTATATAAATAATAATAAATAAAATATTAAAATTAATTAATGACCTTGTAGGCCCTAGTCAAAACTTTTACCTATATTCCTAAATATTATTTATATTAAAATTTATTTGTTATTTATTAATTAAAAATTTAATATAATTCATTCATTATTAATTTTATTTATTACAAATTATTTATTATCTATTAATTATTAATTAAAAATGAAGTGTAATTTATTATTTATTTATTTATAATAATACTATTTAAATATTACCATTTACTAATATTGTTTAGGACTTAGTATTACTTATTATTATTCAATATTTAGCACTAGTTTATTTATTAGCAATAATACTCAAAATTTATTATTTAAAACCATGACTTGTTAGTAATTATTTTAGAACCCCTAATTATTTTAACTTATCAAGCTAGATTTATTCTATAAAATACTTTATCATCTAGCATTAAAGCTTAGGACATTGTGGTCATAGTTAGTCGTGGTTGTAACTAGTTGAGCTAGGAATTATTTATGTACGACAGATATAGTTTGAATGTAACCTTATGCCTTGTGTTTACTCCAGGCGGGGTTAGGTTGACCTTGGAAGATTTTTGAGTTCAAGAAGAGCAAACGGTAAGTTTGGGTGTAAAGATGGAGGAGTATCTCACCCGGTAGGCCGTACACCTATCTTATGTCAGCATGTTCAACGTGTGGTATTCAAACCATTATATTGTCATGGGGCCCAACGTGTAGTGCCATGGCTATCTCTTTGGGTGGTTGTATTTATTGTGCACATGTATGGTTTGGAAAGCAAAACACTACTATTCATTTTAACATTTATTTAATGCTTGCCAGTATTTTCTCTTATGAAACTTTTACAACTTGCATACATGAACTGTTTTACCTGAAACACTCAAAGCACACACGGACTTACTGAGATTTTTATCTCACTATCTTTTATACCATGTTTTCAGGTCGATCCTGCTGTGAAGGTCATTAGCTAGATTGTTGCCTATGAATTTGAAGACTCTCTATTATTTTGTTTATGTATTGCTTTTGAGAGATTGTAGTAGACAATTAATTTTGCATTTGTTCATGTATTGTTGGGTTGTAATAAGTTTAATTTTGAAGTATTTCTTTTATTTTATTTTATGTAACATAGTTATAAAGACCCCTTATCCTGTGGACAAGGCAACATCCCCGGCCCTGATGGGCCTAGGTAGTGGGGTGTTACAAAGAGTGTTTCTTAGAAGGATGTACAAAAATCTTATGTCTAATCATATTTAGAGGCTTTATATAGAGTCATAAAGTGAAGTACCAACGGCTATAAAATCGCTATAATTTTTCTGTTAAATTTACCCGTGTTTTGAACTCATGTTTTGGACGATGATGCATCTAAAAAGTAAGTCCAAAATGGCACTTTTTTAGGCAAAATCGATTCGACACTGTTTATAGGATTTTAGACAAATCTTTTGGATGCATAATCATCCAAACTACTCAATCCAAAATTCTGAGAATTTTAAAACTTTGAAATCTTTTTCCTTGTGTAGTTCAAGGTAGAAATCAATTGAATCATAAGATAAAGAGATATAGGAACTAACCAGAAATACCTTAATAATAATTCCTTGTCTAAAATTCTTCCCTAAGGGATTCTTGGTAAGAAATCTCATAAGCTTGAACTTCATTTTGATCACCCGTACTAGAATTCATTGCTCACAAGTTGCTTAACAATCTTATGAGAATGCCTTAGATGAACTGAGATCAAACATGTCCTATCACATATAGATTACATAAGTTGGTCCACATCAATATTTGTTATAAGTCAAAATATAGGAGAAAGCCCTTAGGGCTACTAACAAACACAAACATCATCCTTCCACAAATTCACAAATCCAACACAAACATCATCCTTCTACAAATTCAAAGCAAATATAATTTCCTCACAAAATACCACAAATCCTAACCAAATATCATCTTTAATTAAACATAAAAAGTTTAATATGAAATATGAAAGTGAGTGAAGTGCAGGTCCAAGGTTTAACAACAAGGAATACAATTAAGGAACACAGTGAATGAATATTAATTTTCTAGTGGCTTTGATCCACTTAGGTCCTTAACCATCTGTGTTAGCAAAGAACCTTCGTTGTCAACCGCTCATTTGTCTTCAACGCTTCTTGAATCTGTGTGTCAATAGCCTTTTGCACAAACTCATTTATAGTATTTTGAAAGTCAGTTATCCCCACATATTGCGAAGGATGCGCTGATGAAATGGATGAAGAAGATGATGACTTATGTGAAGTAGATTTCTGTAGACAACTGGAGCTTACGGATCCCATACCATAAATTGCATTCCCTTTCTTAGGTTGGCCCACAACTCGAAACCAAATATTAGCCTTGTTTATTGGTGGAGGCTGCTCCCCTTCAAGTGTCTGGCTAGCAAGTGATGCCATCTCTTTCGTCAATTCTTCTTGGTAGCGACGCTAACAAATAAACAAATGTAGAAATATCAAAAATAAAAATGGATAAGAATTTTGGAATAAACACCATGAAAATTTCAACTATATTAGTGATTGTGAAGCTTAAAATAAAGAATATCCATCAGAATTAGTATCATCTGGTTGTAACATAAAAAGTCAAAAAGTAACACCATCCTTTGAATATTTTGCTATCTTTCCAATCAGAAAAGTTTCTTTAACTTGGTCCATAATACACCCCCCAACCCCCCCTTTCATAGTTCATGCATAACAAACACATTTTAATACGAAAAGATCAAATTTCCTACTCAAGGATTATCAGATGTAGTCATAGGAAAGAATCTAAAATCTTTTAAGGCTGTTATAAATTCAACAAAAAGTAAGATTAAAAATTTTACCATAATGACATGACAAAAAAACCATTCATTCATAGAATACAAATGTATTCTCATCTAATCATCATATTAAAGAAACAATTCATCAAATAAAGGCAGAACACATAACAAATTTATTTCAGATATACCATATGCAAGAGATTAATCCTCAGTTCACATATTACTTAGGAGGAAGAAAAAGAATGCTTATCTCATTACTAGAGTTTAATCTTGCAATCAATTTACTAAAAATATCTGAAACTAGAAATGATGGAGAGAAATCCATGACTTTAGTCTTTTTATTCAACCTTATCTTCTGCTAAATATAATGGATATAGTAGCATGGAATAAATAATACTAATCACTATTATTAATTTATGAAACTTACATATGTTTTCTCGGACCACTTGTCAATAAAGACAAGTTATGGGCCTCCAAGCTCCATGTCTTCACCCTTCAACATTCGACATTCCTTCTTAAGCACTTGCTTAATCTCATCTTCAGTGTTTGTTGTGTGTGTGAAGACATAAATTTTAAAGTATGGGTAGTCCCTATGATACTTCCCCTCCTATATTTGGTTTAATCATAAAATAGTATTAAAGTACCTTAGATATATAGATATTAATTCTAAGTATCTTTAGAACAAGTTATTTTCATAAATTTGATTTGAATTACTAAAAATAAGAAAAGTTGCTAGTTTTCTCTTGTGCATTATCGCCAGTATGGAGCCACCGGAGTGACGTGAACCTCCTAAACCTCCACAATCACTATTTCTATTTACCTTAATTATCTCTAAAATCTTCTTGAATTTGTCACCATCCCAAATTGCTCGCAGCTTGTTATAGTCTTCATCCTTCATAAAGTTATGTAAGACTATCCCTTTACGAATTTGGTCCATCAAAGAAGTATAGATCTTGCCACCTTTCTTGTCCCATTTTGATCTAATGAGTCCATCATATATCCTATCCCACTGGAACTGTTTTTGCATATTAGCCATAAGAACTGTCAAAACATTATATAGATGATTAATATATAACACTTTAATAAAAGAAATAAAAGAAATAATTACCGTCTACTCGGCAAACCAAACATCATTAACTATATTTGGGACCTTTGACCAAGATTCATATGGTCCAAGAAACGTTGATTGTATGATTGGTTGAATGGAACGTGCAGGCTTGTTACCTGGCAACCTCTTAGCTTTATCTTCTTCACAAAGGATTCTACAATGCAAGAAAAAATTAACAAAAATAAACCTTAGGTTATATAGAAAAGTGGCAGATTCATTTATTTTAAAAAAAAAATAGTTTCGTCTTTGCTTCCTATGCTTATTGATTGTAGCAATACTATTTCATGGCAAACTCTTAGGGATCCTAGTATAGCAGTTGATCAATACTCGTGTGTTTACTGTAATTCAAGCTCATGTGCGTCTCTGTTCCTTTAAAACTGTTAATTTAGCTCTTTTGTTTTAGCATCTTGAAATTTATTGATTATCTTATGCTTCAAATTTGATAAGAAGCTCATCACTATCTTCGAAGGTGATTGATTTTGTTCCTTTAGTTCTAATTACTTTTGTGGCTAATGCAGCAAGTAGAAAAGAAAGCACACGAAGAGGTAAAGACAATGGAAGATGGTGTTCCTCAGCCTAAGGAAAGTGCAGAAAAGCCAAAAGAAAAAGAGGTTCCAAGTGCAACCGCTCCTTCAACTGAATCTGAAGAGAAGATTAAGGAGAAAAAAAGTGAACCACTTGTAGTTGAAGAGGTTGTGAAAGCTGAGGTCGAAGAAAAACCAAAAGCAGAGGAGCCAATTGTTGCAACTACTTCAACTGAACCTTTTTGACTGAAGATGTTCAAAAACCTTATATCATTCCTGTTATCGATATTTCTCAGTCCGATAATGCAAAAATGTCGAAGTATTCTATTCCAGAAGTTAAAAGTGAACCAGTGGTGTAGCCAGAGATAAAGGATGTGGAGTAATAAGCTAATGTGAAGTTTGAGATTGAAAACCATGGATAAGAAGAGGGCTATATGAGTTATTGTGGTGGAAAGTGATGAATTTAAAATTATAGATTACAAATATTCAACGTTTAAAAGTGTTGGATTGTATGCCCTCTTAAACTAGGTTTCTGATGTAAAATCGAATTATTTAATAAAAGAATTTATTTTCAGAAATTGTTTGTGAATTTACTTTTTGTTTATGCACGATTTTCGTTTGGAACAGACCCATTGTGTTTAAATAAGTGATCCATGTGAATGGTGGTCTTTCACAGTAAGGTATGGATCACGGGTTATTTAACACATAAACATTTGTTCTTAACCTATTGATGAGACTGGGAACCTCATCATGTTTAGGTTATTATGTTATGAATTCCGAATGGGGAATGGCTTACTTTTAGCTAGTGGGTAGTCCACTCACTTTATGACATAAGCGCATTTCGAATACGTAGAACAGGACCTGTAGTAGTGGTTTCTAAAAGTACTATATGGTAGAAACCTAGACTAGTACCGCTACAGCGTGGACTAGTACTCTACGACTTGAGTATGAGTTGGTGGTCTAGCGAAGCTGGAAGCATATACTTTGATTTGCTGTAGTTGAGGTTCTATCATAGGGCAAATATACTTGCATGTTGGGTATGTGTGACTAGTTAGTTAAGATAAACTTATACAAGATAGTTTCTGCACTATATCACCCCTTGTGGTTGTACGAATGGTCTAAATTATCCAGGGCCTTAGGAAACATGACTTGGATGTTTGCTTTAGGGTAGCTCCCTTGGAAAGCGGAAACACTCCAGGAAGTTGTGGATCATTGGACTAGAAGCCTAAGGATGGTAGATGTCATTTAAGGGGGGTGTTAGTACACTTCTTTCTCTCTAAATGTACGGCGATGTGTAGAAGGGTATTTTAGTCATTTCACCTGTAGGTCGAAGACTTTGCGAATGCAGCATTGTCCTTGGGGTCAATATTTCCTTATGGTGATATTAGGAAATATTTAAAATGCAAAATACAGCTATTTATATAGCAGGGGTATTTTGGTCATTTTAGCAGCCAAGGCGATGTGTCTTTTTGGTCCTCGGGATAGCCCGTAAGTCCTAACTATTTTTGGGTTGAGGAATTGGTCTTAATTGAAGAGGATTTTATTTTATTTTGTTTTATTTTATTTTATTCAGGAAGTCTAATTTATTATTGGATTGGAATAAAATAAATAAACAAATAAATAAAATAGAAGTTGAGAGAAATTAATTATCTAGTTTATTTGGTTAATTAATTATTCAGGGCCTAGGTCCAGTATGAATAATTAAGAAATTAACCTGCGCTTAAACTAGGGGAAATAATTAATGTTTAATTATTTATTGGGTTATTTACATAGGCCCAAGAAATAAATAATTAAAGATTAATTATTATGGTTCATTTGGGCTCATTAATTATTTATTGGGTTACTTATGTAAGCCCAGAAAATAAATAATTAATATTTATTATTTTGGGCCTCTTTGGGTCCAAGAAAAATAATAAATATTTATCTGGCTCAATAGCTTGGACCTTAGGGTTTTTTCCAGATATGGTTAAGAGGAGTTTAAGATTAGGCCAAACTGTTTCTCAGGATAATATCCGGGTGTTTTGAAATCCCGGGGAGATGTTTATCAGAGATTGAGAGACCTAGTTTAGGCCAAATATAAACAACTCTTTGAAAATAAAAAAACCCTAATTTTTCCTTGCCCAAGCAACAAGACTCACGTGAGTCTCTCTCTCTCAAAAAGGCTCTCTCCTTCTTCTTGTTTTTCCCTTGTTCTTTGCTAACCAATAGCGAACGAACCAAGGAGAATTGAGACCCTTCCTCTTCACCATAGTGTTCACCGACTAGAGGTTAGGTTGAGGAATATCCCGAGAGCTGGAGAGCTAAGCGTTAATGCAAACAAGGCGGAGTAGAAGGCTAGCGGGTGTTCAACCGGAAGCTCCTTCAAGTGTGCAAAGCGAGGCGATTCCAGTCGTTCAATCCACTCTTACTCAACCTAGAAGGGTTAAGGAGCGCAAAGGTATGATCTTCACGCTTCCGCATGGCCTTTATGGCTCGAGTTTTAATTTTTCTCTCTGTTTTTTTTTTCCGTCCATGGCTCCCTGTTTCTGCATTTTCCTTCAAAAAGTACTCTGAAATTGGAAAAGGATTTCATATGAGGTGTTTGTTCATTCTTCAAATTTTTTGCATTCCTTTTCCCTTTTGAACATTTGGTTTTTTCTTTTAGCAATTTTCTTGGGTTTTGGGAATAAATGGCCAATAGTAGGAGAAGAAAAGAGGAAGAATGATTTTGAGAAGGATTTATAGAAATTGGGTTTGTCTCCAACAAAAGAAAATGGTGATAGAAACCATGAAGATAGCCCAGGACTACTCCTCTACATGGAACTCAATTCCCCTCAGTGCGATCTATTCACTAACGAAGTCTTTGATCTGCAGAAGTTAAAGATGAAGGAACCCTATCATATGAATAATACTTAGTTATTTGTATTTATGAAAGGCGACAAAGTTATTTATGATTCTTTACCTCTTCATCAAAGCCCCTTAAAATTTTCTTCATTCTTTTAAAGACGTGGACTTCGCTTCTCAAGCCATTAAAAATACCAACAAAGTGCTATAGTCTAGTTCACGAAAAATATGAGGATAGGAGAGAGAATAAGGAAAGAGTTGGAGAGAGGAGAGAAGATAAGAGATTTTGTAAGATTTGGTGAGAAGAGAGAAAATAGAGAGAATACGAAAAACTCTATTGATAAAGGGTAAGAATGGAATTTGAATACGAATTGCTCTACCAAGAGGAAAAGAGTCGTGGCAATATCACCAGCTAACGAGAAAAATTTTAGTGCAACTGCTATATCACGTCATCAAATTAATGTGGTACAGTAAGTCAATCATTGACTTACACTTGGTAGCACAGCCACATCACTAGCTACATCACTATGCCACATTATCATAAGTCTAACTCAATTGTGCCTAACCTAACTTTGCCTATGCCATCAATTTCCATCTCCAGAAGATTGAGAACAATTGCAAAGTCTTAGATATCAAAATTAAAAACTTCTAAAGCCATATCTAAATATGAGATTGTTGCGTTGGTTGCACTGAAGACATATCCACTGACGCCATATCCTAAAAAGAATTTTTGAAACCATATTTACTGAAGACACAAGATTGGAGCTCTAGAAGAAACTAAAAGTCATAAAAAACTAACAATAATGTATAGAGACCTGCGTTTTTCACTTGCGTCTTGTGCTCTTCTGTAATTAGTTTCATCTTGTTACTTATGTTTAGTCGCTGTATCTAATACTTGATTTGGATAGTTTGTCGAATAGTTTTGTTCTTCTTTGAAAATTGAATTCGAAATTTGTAGCTGTAGATTTTTGCTTCTCAATGCTTCTAGGCTTTCATTTTGTTCGTTAAATATTTTCTGATTTGCTGATTTTTGTCTTCCTTTGTTGATAATGTCTCTGTGATGAATCCAGATGCTTTTTTGCCCTTTCAATGAAGTTGCTTTTTCTCCCATTCAGATGGAAATAGATGATGTAGGAAGTTTAGTGACAGTGAAGATAGTGCTCCAGGTCAGTCTTGTGATGTGGCTAGTACTATCCGGTGTAAACTAATGATTAGCCTGCTACACCACATTAATATGATGATGTGGTGCAGCGAGTTGCACTAAAAATTTTCTCCCAACCAATGCAAGAACGACGTCGACCATGTCAAGGTGTTGCCTCTGCAATTGTATTTGCCATAGGTGGTGGTGGCGGCAATAGAATCAGGAAGAAAGGAAAAACAATGAAAAAAGAAAAAGAAAATAAAGTTACACACACACACACACACACACACACATATAAGATTAGTCAAAGGTTAAATAATTTTAAAAATAAAATAAAAACAAGAATGTTTTTAAATAGGTCAAATAGAAAGGAAATTTAAAAAACAAAAATGTCCTTAAAATCCTATTTTAACTAGGCATTTAATGTCTAAATTGAATAGAATGAAAAGTATTAATATATTTTTAGTGAAGTAGATGGAGGGAAGGGACATGGAGGAAGAGGAGAGGAAATGAGATAGAGGGTTTGGGTTTAGTTGTTTGGATTAATTTTTTATAATAGAAAGGAATGGAATGGAGGGACTAAATTTAATATAAAAGTTTTAACCTCCTTTCTATCCAAAAGCGAGTGAGTGGAAATGGAGGAAAATAAAACATCATTTAATAAATATTTAGTAAATAGACTAAAATATCCTCAATAAAAAATTTTAATATTATTACATCAATTAGTAAATAAAATGTAAACTCAAAGGATGTCATTTCCTTTCTTTTCTTTTCATATCCTTCTCCAAATACTACATGTAACATTTCTTTTCTTTTTCCTCTATGTTTAACCAAATAGCATAAATAATTATTGACCTCCCTTCTTTCCTTCCCTTTCCTTCTATCCTACTCATTTCCTGTCTTTTCCTTTCCTTTCTCACCATCTAAACAGTCCCTTAGATTTAGAGAGAAAAGAGCAAAATTTTGAAATAAAAAAAAAATCATAATTAGTGAAAGTTCAAAGAGAATAAACATATGTTTTTAGCCAAAATGAAATGTCTAATACACCGTTGGCCTATATAAAGAATATGCATTTAGACATGCCCTAATGAGTTTGGCAATGGATGTCAAAGCATTTTCAACTATAGAAGTAGGATACAAAAGCCTTTCATCGAGTAAGTCCTTTTATTTGTGTTTTTTCACTAGTTTGCGAGATGAAATTAGAAATATAGTCTTTGAGATGTTTGCCTCTAATTATTGCTAGGATCATTCTCTATAGTTCTTTGGCATCAAATGTGCTCCAAGAAATGAAAGTTCAATAGTTGGAACAAGTGATGTCATTTGACTTTTACATGTTCAATAAATGGACTTCGTCAAGGTTGCAAACCTGGAAACTACTGCACGAGTCTTTATTCCCTTTAATTGTTCAAACATGATATTTATAAATTTTCCATAGTGAGGAATAGGGCCTTCCAAATTATTGAAAGATTAGTCAATTCGCAGTGAGATTTCTTCTAAAGCTTTTGGAATGAACCTTGTAAGCTTATTGTGGGAGAAATCCAAAGTTTATGAAGTTGCAAACTATTAGAAATTTTTACTTAATTCATTAATACATGCATATTATTTAACATTTGAATATATAGACGTGCATGTATTGCTTAATAATTATGTGAATGTTATTGTTATGAAGTTTAAGGCCCAATTATAGTGATCTATATTTAATTATATGAGTTTGTCATCTTAATAAAGTGTGAGGTTATTTATAATTTGTAGAAACTTAATAGTATAAATACAAAAACTATGATGGGTTATTTTATTAGTTATATCATAATATAAATATATTAGAGTTGTGGTCCCTGATTGCACGTACTTAAAATCCTGACCACCTCTTGGAGTTTTTATCCCTCTTAGAGGAAGAAAGTTGTATACATCACAGTCAGAAGAACCAACAAGTTCGGATTTATGACAACGAATCATCATAGATCAAGGTACACTTTCACATCTTATTTGTATCCAAATAATCTTTTCAGTAAGAATTTATTCTTGGGGAATTCGATTAAGTGAATTATATTAATATCCATCAATGGTATCAAAGCCACCTTACATCAGAGATTATTTATTTTTAATTGTAAATTTTTATGTATATATTAGTTGAGCAGTGTATGAATAATTTATTTATATTCATGGTGAATGATTTGATTAATTTAGAATTATTTTATGGCCATAGTTTTGATTTGATGAATATTATATATATTATCGAGTCTTGTAACAAAAGGGGTAATTATATCTCTATGTTTTCCTTTTGAGCTCCAATTCAATTGATTTAATATTAGATTGGTTTCCTATGATTAACTTGAGTATTAGGTTAAAGGAGTGAACTTGGTAATCAATGAGTTATAACATTGCCTAGAGATAGGGATATTATTTTCTTCTAGAATTGAATTAGGATTAATGAACTTATTGAATTCCTGAATCTAATTGATGAGATAGAGATATCCATTGATTTTGCTTATGGATAAGAAATTCATAACTCACGAAATAGTAGAATTTATTGTTATAATCCTACTAGCATTAGTTTGGTAATTCAATTGGTTTGAATGATTATTCAATACTATAGTTTCACTCCTTGCCTCATTCCTTGACATTCTTATGGTTGATCATGTGTAGAGTTGATGTAAATCTGTGTTTTGAATGGTTGTAATTATATTATCTCTGTGAATTTGGTAGGTTAAACAATAGAATTAAAGTGAGTATATGTGCTTGCTCCTTGTGGATTGATACTTATTAATTCTCTACACTATACCTTGAGATTAATATACTTGCTCTAAATGTATAGTTTTAAGATTAATATTTTAATTAAAACTTGACAAAGTGTGGGCTCAAAAAGAATGGTTTTTATTACACCTAAAATCACCCATCATTCGTTTCTCAAAATATTTTGATCTTTTAGGACTTCACTAGGGGATAATGGACAAAGAGTAAATTTTCTTCTATCCTTGTATAGAAAGTAACTATTCTTCCTATGTAACACCCCCTATTTTCATTGCGTAGTAGGCTTATCTTTGTGGGATGCCGCTCCGTCTGATCTCCCAAACATTGGGTCTTTATAATGACCTTACTCAATACACAGCGAAAATTTCTCAAAATATTTGTATATTACATAAGAGGATACATAAAGTTTGACATCTGATACATATGTTCCAAAGGAGATGACAAGTCTGTTGAACATAAAGAAACTTCATACAAGCTACTACATAGATCTAAAATATAGCATGAGGCTCGGGGAGTCCACTGCTTTTCTACTTGTTCCTCAATTTTGAAAATATTTAAGAAAGAAATAGCACACGTGTGAGCGTAAGATTCAGTGAGTCCCGTGTATGTTGGTGTTTTTCTATTGAAAACAACTCATGAAGAGTACTTTCCAAAACGTAAGCAAGATGGTATACTTGAATTTGTTGAAACATGTAAACAATATCTAAGACTTGACTCTATGTAAAAGAATAGGAATAAATTTAAGAAATATTTTCTGGTCAAGAATTCTTGTATAAAACGCGCTACTTCAAGGATTCAAGAATTCTTGTGAGAGAGATTTCGAGGAATTCCACTAATTCACATACATATGAAATAATTATGACTCATGTCAGGGTTAGAAATCATGCCAAGTATTCAAGTTTTCAAGTATCATATATCAAGTATTCAAGTGTTGCGCTTATACCACGAATTCAACTAATCTCAATGTCTTGTCACTCCATTCGGAATAAAACGGATCCCAAAACTGATCAGGTTACTTGAGACCGTTTATCTCTAAAGCGAGTTAGTACATGGAGAAAAACTTTCACTAGGTACTCAACGTGCACACAATACCTATATGCGGGTTAAGTAATAGAAAAGGTGTATTATCTTGTTTCTCAAAACTTGTCAAGTTACTCAATGCAAGACATAAGAAAAATAAAATATGACACATGGCATAATTTTCACAAGTAATGTGAAGAACATGTCAAGAATCGTGATTTTTCACAAGTACAAGGATAACCTGTCATAAAACAAGATTTTCACAAGTATCATGGTAAAAAGAGCATTTAACGTGCAATGTGAAGAAGATATCAAGAAACTTAGTGTTATCAAGTAACATGAGGAAAATAGCTTGAAACATGTCTTTTACGCGTAACATGAGTGAATTAGCATGGAATAGGGGTTTATCGAGTATTTTGAAGAAAATATCAAGAAACATGACTTAAACAAGTTACGTGAAGAAAATATCATGAAACGAGGTTTTAACGTGTAGTGGAACCGTGTTCCAGCTTCTATGCGAGAAAAGAGTTCGAAATTCATCGTATTCTAGGTTCTCTATTTTACCGAGTGAAGTGCTTGTACTTCACATGATGTAAACATCCGTAGTTAAAACGAAATTTGAAAAACCAAGGGCTTGGCTATCTATGATTCATAAAACATTTCCATATAAGAAGTCCTTAGTCCAGAATGATGTTTTGTAAACAACCAAATTCATTTAGAACAAAATACTCATACGCAAGTTCAATCATAAACTCATAATTAAATATGGTTTCAAAATTTAAGAAACTCGCATGATATGCAAAATATAAATTTTGACATATAAAAGTTTCATTATACGTAAATCTTGAAGAAAATGATTTACGTTAAAATTTGGCAATTAATGCCCGCAATCTCAAGCCAAAGCTTTTATTTGAATATATCAGAAAAACACGAATCCGTATCAGAAAAGTATTTATTCATATCAAAAAAACACTTTGTGATTCCAAGGGATTTGAAAATTGAGGAATTTCAGGTACCAATGCTTTGCCTGAAATATATCAGGATAACACAATTCCATATTTGGAAAGTATTGAATTGTATCAAAAATATTTCACTACCAAAAATCAAGTTAAGAGTTCTACAAGAGAAATGCACAAGTATAATATTTCAGAAAAACAATTAGTTGGAACAGGAACAAACCAAGGGACTCACCGTGAGCAACGTCATAACGTTATTATACTTAACGCTTACCAAATCCTCGTAGAAAAACATGCCAATATCAAGGATCAATTCATATGTTTCTTAGTGATAATGAAATCACAAATACTAAGCTTGCTAAACAAATGCACTAACAAGGAAATTACTAATTTCCTAAATCTTATCTCTTTCACTAGAAATAAATATCTTATATTTGAAAAAGTCAAGGATATGTTAAATTCTCCATGTATCTATTTCCTTCTTCTTTCATCCAATATGTATTCAAGGCATGAATGTGATTTCTCACACTTCTCTCTTGTTCTTTAATTCCAAGGGAATTAATATACCAATTTATATAATGGCACAAAATTCTGCATTTTCACCTCATGGTATCTTTTGATATTTTTGACATAACTTTCAATTTATAAGTCTAAATGATGTTAAACTAGTTTCAAAATAACTCCAAGACATACTTTACAATTTCCAGTTCATGGAATACCAATTCCCTCTTCCATTTTGTTCAATTTTGATCATAAAATTCCAACATTTTAATCCCATCACAGATTTGGCAACCTTTAGTATTTTAATCATAACTTTCTATTCACGAGTCCAAATAACCTCAAATTGGTGCCAAAATGTTCTTGAGATCATTAGCTACTATTATGTGATTTTTTAAGTCAGATTTGAAACCAGCACAGAACTACTACATGTAAAACTTGCTATTAGGATTTTTAGCTTTTCTCACCAAAATATATTCTACTCTTATTCCTCCGTCATCCTAGTATATGAACATCATTTAATTCATTTCATTGCTCACTTTATCATCACTTAATTCTCTTATTTCTAGTCTTGATAAAACTAGTACGTTCATACAAACAACACAACAAAACAGGCAGCAAAGAGCAAAACATATTAACCTTGTATTTTCTCAACAAATAAACTATTTCCAACTTCATTTCTTCCTTTAATCATTTCTTCTTTAAGTGCTGAATTCTTTAGCGCTTCTTCACACTTCCAAAACACCTTTAATCACCACATAAACACAGAAATTCTCTCCTCAATTCCACCACCACATACCACACATAAAACAATTTTAGAACATAAACATTTACGGAGTATAATTCATAATTCTTGCATAGCTTCATGAAATTTTCTTACTAAAATACTTCTCATAAGCCACTTATCATCTTTAATTCAAGAAAAATGGCCTTTTACCTTGTAGATAGTGATCTCCAAGCTGAAAAATGGCCAAGCTTTTCTCTCCCTTCTTGTTCTCCAACTTTTTCGGAAATCTCTCTCTCTTTCCTCTCTATTTTCTTTTGTTTTTCCTTCCTTTTTCTTTTCTCCTCTTTTCTCTATTCCCTTTGCTGATTTTTTGGTGGCCAAATGGCCTTTCTCACCACTGTTGGATTGTATGCCCTCTTAGACTAGGTTTCTTATGTAAAATCGAATATTTTAATAAAAGAATTTATTTTTAGAATTTGCTTGTGAATTTACTTTTTGTTTGTGCATGATTTTCGTTTGGAACAGACCCATTGTATTTAAATAAATGATCTATGAGAATGGTGGTCTTTCACAGTAAGGTATGGATCACGGGTTATTTAACACATAAACATTTATTCTTAACCTGTTGATAAGACTGGGAACCTCATCATATTTAGGTTATTATGTTATGAATTCTAAATAAGGAATGGCTTACCTTTAGCCAATGGGTAGTCCACTCACTTCATGACATAAGCGTATTTCGAATACGTAGAACAGGACCTGTAGTGGTGGTTTCTCAAAGTACTATATGGTAGAAACCTAGACTACTACCGCTACAGCGTGGACTAGTACTCTACGACTTGAGTGTGAGTTAGTGGTCTGGCGAAGCTGGAAGCATATACTTTGATTTGCTGTAGTTGAGGTTCTATCGTAGGGCCAATATACTTGCATGTTGGGTATGTGTGACTAGTTAGTTAAGACAGACTTATACAAGATAGTTTCTACACTATATCGCCCCTTGTGGTTGTCCGAATGGTCTAAATTATCCAGGGCCCTGGGAAACATGACTTGGATGTTTGCTTTAGGGTAGCTCCCTTGGAAAGCGGAAACACTCCAGGAAGTCGTGGATCATTGGACTAGAAGCCTAAGGATGGTAGATGTCATTTAGGAAGGGTGTTAGTACACTTCTTCCTCTCTAAATGTACGGCGATGTGTAGAAGGGTATTTTAGTCATTTCACCAGTAGGTCGAAGACTTTGCGAATGCAGCATTGTCCTTGGAGTCAATATTTCCTTATGGTGATATTAGGAAATATTTAAAATGCAAAATACAGCTATTTATATAGCAGGGATATTTTGGTCATTTTAGCAGCCAATGCGATGTGTCTTTTTGGTCCTCGGATAGCCTGTAAGTCCTAACTATTTTTGGGTTGAGGAATTAGTCTCAGTTGAAGGGGATTTTATTTTATTTTATTTTATTTTATTTTATTCATGAAGTCTAATTTATTGTTGGATTGTAATAAAATAAATAAATGAATAAAATAGGAGTTGAGAGAAATTAATTATCTAGTTTATTTGGTTAATTAATTATTCAGGGCCTAGGTCCAGTATGAATAATTAAGAAATTAACCTGGGCTTAAACTAGGGGAAATAATTAATGTTTAATTATTTATTGGGTTATTTATATAGGCCCAAGAAATAAATAATTAAAGATTAATCATTATGGTTCATTTGGACTCATTAATTATTTATTGGGTTGTTTATATAAGCCCAGGAAATAAATAATTAATAGTTATTATTTTGGGCTTTTTGAGTCCAAGGAAAATAATAAATATTTTTCTAGCCCAATAGCTTGGACCTTAGGGTTTTTCCAGATACGGTTAAGAGGAGTTTAGGGTTAGGCCAAACTGATTCTCGGGATAACATCCGGGTGTTTTGAAATCCCGGGGATTTGTTTATTAGATAATGAGAGATCTATTTTGGCTAACCAATAAAACTAGTCTCTGATAGAAAAAACCCTAATTTTCCTAACACACAAGAGACTCACACGTCTCTCTCTTGCTCACTCACGCCACCTCCTTCTGTGTTTTCTTCTTGTCTTCTTTGCTAACTAATAGCGACTGAACCAAGGAGTTTTGAGATCGTTCCTCTTCACCATAGTGTTCACCAACTAGAGGTTAGGCTGAGGAATATCCCAAGAGCTAAGCGTTAATGCAAACAAGGCGAAGTAGAAGGATAGCGGGTGTTCAACCAGAAGCTCCTTCAAGTGTGCAAAGCGAGGCGATTCCAGCCGTTCAATCTGTTCCTACACAACCTAGGAGGGTTAAGGAATGCAAATTTATGATCTTCACACTTCCGCATAGCCTTTAAGGCTCGCTTTTTATTTTTCTCCAATTTTTTTTTACGTACAGCATGCTTCCCTGGTTTTCGTTTTCCATCAACCACCATTCCTTATTTTTTTTATAGCTAAATAGAACATGAAGTCAAATGGTGCATTAAATAGTCCAAGGTGAGTTGGAGCTTTCTTAGTGGTTTATAGAAAATATGAAGGATGACTAAGTTTAGTCTAATAAATGGTGGGTAGTGACTAAGTATAGCTAATTAATGCTATTATGACTAAGCATGGTGACTAGGCACAACAAGATAAATAAGGAACTTTGTAGAATTATCATGCAACTAATCACACGATGATACTTGGCTTGCCCAACCAATAATCTAATAAGCATCCCAAACTACTGTGAATTTATAATCTAATAAGTAATGCACAAAGAAATCTTCATACAAAACACAAAGAATTTTCTAGTTAATTTTTTAAAGTAATAACATATCAAAAATTGCATAATATAAGTGATTCTATCTCTTTTTCACATAGAATAGATACTACAAATCAAACAGTTAAAATGTTTTCAAAACTAATCCCTTACCAAAAAATCTATTGCCATTAAGATCAAATTCCACTAATTGGACTAGGCTCTGTAACATATCACAACCCTAGTATATCTCTTCCAAATAATCACTATATTTTGTTTTCAACCGACATCACGAATGCATACAACCCCTACTCACTATCTTTATTACACGAGAACTGACATTTCAATTTAAACAATTCAGCTCAAAACCACTTACTACCATGGCATCTTTTGCAAATTTCAGCAAACTAATCATCTTGTTCTAACATATTTGTAATGTAACATATGACAAATTGTTTTACCTACTCAAGGCGGGGATATAGTGTCACGATCAACATTAACATTATTTGCATTATTTGCATTGGGTTGCATGTTGGTCAATTCAACTTCATAGGAGGTGTTTGAGTCACTGGATGGTGGGATGGGAAGCAATAAAAAAGTTTGCAAGAACACTAGGATTTAATTTTGTGAGGAGAACATCAAATTATGTTGAATTTTAGCCTCCAATTCCAATTTTTCTTGCTGAAATTTGGCATAAAGATCCTTCCTTTCTCGTTTTATCCACTGCTCCATTAGCTTTTCCATCTCCCTATGCACGTCTTGTACTTGTACAACAACATTCAATGCTACCATCTTCCTCATTGTGGTCCTTGTTGGGCTTTTTCCCATGCATCTCATACGACCCCTCTTGTCTCTTCTCATTGCCTTGGTGAATATCCTATCTTTTGCATATGGTGTTTGCTCTTCTATAGGTAGTTCCTCCAACTTCCACTGTAATTAACCCTAAATTGGATAATTTGAAATTTTAGTTAGTTAATTTCATGGATGATACTTCATAGTCACAAATAGACTATACTCAAGATGTAGCATCTCTTAGGAAAGAAAATTATTAACAACTGAATGTGTTATTGAAAGGGTTCAAGAATCTACGATCACTTGTAATGTAACATCATCAAGGGTATTACCTTTTCTTATCTCTAACTCCACAAACACATCATATTAGGTAGTACTTCTACCTTTTGATGACATATCCATTCAAGAGATATGAAAAAATACTACCGATTCAGCCCTAAGGAAGAAAATATTTACAATTATGATAGCTTATAGTGAAAAAAAAAATGACCTACTCCCGAATAATCATAAATGGGGTCCTGCCGGTCAATGGCAGAACTAGTAATACGCCCTATTAACAGAGTTCTAATAAACCTCTTGTTATATCATCAACAAGCTAAGTTAATGACAATCTTAAGGTTATTAGTGTATATGTAACTGCAATGAGTTTGCATATATTATTGTACAATTGTAATATAGAAATTATGCCACGTCAAATACGTAATAGTTGTAATATTATAATATTAATAATAAGAACATGAAATTGAACGGACAGTTAAGATGGACTCACATGTTATATGCTGTTATTACCACAAAGGCAAAAAATTTGAGTAAAAAGAACAACCTTAATTTTCTAAATTTTATATATTGTTACTACTGGAAAGGCCAAATATTTGGATGACATTTTTAAAATTTCATTTTCTTCAACTTTGTATGGGTACGTTGTTGATGCAGACGAATTTAAGGTTTCTGTTTCATTTGTTTGTCGAACAAACCAATTAGAATGGCAGATAGAATAACACATGATAGGTATGATAGATTGAAGAAGATATTATAAGCATGATATGAATAATAAAATAATAATCATGAAAAAGTAAACTTGGAGAGCACTTCAAAACAAGACAAAGAGTGATAACCTCTTAGATTTTATCATTTTAAAATGAAAAGAATTTAAGATTGAATTACCAAAACTGATGGTTATGCTAAAGTACTTAGTAGTCTCAGCTGTGTGACCCTGTTAGAAACTGAGAATAAAATCTCTATAGAACTAGGTGTAGTAAAAGAAATGGAGAACTTACCTGCACATTTTCAGTTTTCCAATAGGCACAAAGTTCTTTTCACTGATCATGATCCACTCAATCATCCCCACAAGGAGGTATTTCTAAAGCATCCTTACATGGGCTGAAGTATTTTGCCTTGATATTACATTTGTGATCTCTCCAACTTGAATTGACCATATAGAATATCACTTTTTATTGCGGTTTCAGTGTCACGCAGCATGGTGTTTGTTTGCAATTTTGGAATTAATACTTATAAGCAATAACTATACAAAAAAGAGTTAACAACTTATACTTAGATTTGAAATTATCAAATATAGACTGCATACCAAGACCATCTTCCGTAATACCTTTTTTATGCTCTCTATTATATCATGCCAGTCAACAAATTTTATGGGTAGTTTGTTTCCCATTTTTGCTAAAGCTTTATATGCAATTGCAAGCTTGTTATATACCTCTACAATAATCCCCTTGCTTGGTGTCAGCCTCACACACAAACAGTTTCAGATTCCCCACTTCCTTGGAAGCTTAGCATGTCTATAGCCAAGATGTACTAGCTTGACCTGTAAAAATTAACAAAATTAATTCTATGATAACAATATTTTTGTGATAAAGCAAGTTGGCACAAATCTAAACCTTTTGTATACAGCTCATCCACCTAATAAAAGCTTTTGATCCTTAAGCGTGCTACTTAATTATAAAGCATATCTACCAACCTCCAATCAAAGGTTTTAACAGCACTAAAAAAGGTTTTTCTCTATGGTATTTCCCTTTCAGTTGTAGATGAGCTAATTTTAGTGTCAAGATTACATTGATTGATTCTTCTTCCACTAAAAGCTAGATCTAGAATACATAATAAAAAAAACATAGATGAGGGTCAAACTTATTTTGTATACTAACATCCCTATCTAGGAATAAAAAAGATTTATCTAGAATGTGCATTTTTGCATTGAATATGCCACTATATTTTGTTTAATATGTAGAATAAGAATGCCCTCATAATTCAAGGAACACATCCCCCTTAAGTTAATACTTGAATGTCTACTAACATTCAGAAAAGAATGAAATAAAAAAGAGGATGAGGAGAAGATTTTGCTTGGCTACAAAAACAAAAGTTACAAAAAAAAATGCAAATGATGTTGTTGTTTTTGTTTTTCTCGGTAGGCATCAAATAGTTAAGTTTCATACAAGGGTAAAGTTAAGGTTGCCTCTTTCAAATGAGGGCCACAATCGTTAGCAATAATCCATGAGAGACAAAAGAAATAAACTTAATACCTAAGTTAAAATTGATCTCGAATGTGACTACTGTCCTACAATGAAAAATGTTCAACTGTAATCTAAAAGGAAACGTATGTTTATTCTCGCACTACATAATGGAATACAAAGTATGTTTTTGACAACGAACCTGAGTTGGGGTTCGGTCTAGAATTGTTGGCTTGATTTGACTGTCCTTGTTCAAAAGGTTCTATTGGGTGCTGTTGTATGGGCTGTACTTTCAACAGCTCTCGGAGATATGTTGAAGCTAGCTCTTGGGCCTGTTCTGGTTGCTGCTACGGGGGAGTGACAGGAGCTTCATTAGATGGACTTGGAGATTAAGATGCTATCTTTGTTGGTATATACTCTTTTATTATCTTCTTCTTTTTTGACATAGTAGTGATAGATAGTGAGTTCCTTAAAGTAATTTGCACATAAGCTTCTATTGGAATATATGCCCTCTAATGTATCTGATATAATATTGAATAAAGAATTTTTTTCTCAAAATTTATTTGTGCACAATTTACATTTGGAAAAAACCCATTGTGTTTAAATAAGTGGTCCATGAATGGAGGTCTTTCACAGTAAGGTATGGATCACGGGTTATTTAATACATAAATGTTTGTTCTTAACCGATTGATGAGAATGAGAATCTCATCATGTCTAGATTATTATGTTGTGAATTTCAAATGAGGAATGGCTTAACTTTAGCCAGTGAGTAGTCCACTCACTTCAGGACATAAGCGTATTTTGAATACGTAGAACAGGACCCGTAGTAGTGGTTTCTTAAAGTACTATATGGTAGAAAACTAGACTACTACCACTTCAGCGTGGACTAGTACTTTATGACTTGAGTATAAGTTGGTGGTCTGACGAAGCTAGAAGTATGTACTTTGATATGCTATAGTTAAGGTTCAATCGTAGGACCAATATATTTTCATGTTGGGTATATGTGACTAATTAGTTAAGATAGACTTGTACAAGATAGTTTCTATACTATATCGCCCATTGTGGTTGTCTGAATGATCTAAATATTCAGGGCTCTGGGAAACATGACTTGGATGTTTGCTTTAGGGTAACTCCCTTAGAAAGTGGAAACAATCCAGGAAGTCACATGGATCATTGGACTAGAAGCCTAAGGATGGTAGATGTCATTTAGAGAGGTGTTAGTACATTTCTTCCTCTCAAATGTACGGCGATGTATAGAAGGGTATTTTAGTCATTACACCTGTAGGTCGAAGACTTTGCTAATACAGCATTGCCCTTAGGGTCAATATGTTCTTATGGTGATATTAGGAATTATTTAAAATACAAAATACAACTATTTATATAGCAAGGGTATTTTAGTCGTTTTAGTAGCCAAGGCGATGTATCTTTTGATCCCCGAAATGGCCCTACAAGTCATGAACGATTTGGGTTAAGAATGATCTATTTGGACTTATTAATTATTTATTGGGTTATTTAATAATGTCCAAAAATAAATAATAGAGAATTATTATTTATGGGTGTACAAACCCTAGAATAAATAATTTTTCAAGTCCAATTGAACACAAATGGATACTCTCTCGGGTAAATAGGAAAATGAATTTTTGTGCTCTTTCCTTTTGATTTTTAATAATGGAGCTTTTATTATAGGGCTATATATATAGATATATATATATACATGTATATATATATAGAGATATACATGGATATATACATAAATATCTCTCTATATATATACATGGATATATATTATATATATTATACAATAAAGAAACTTTTATTATAGTGCTATATATATATATAGATATTTATGTATATATATATATATGTATATGTATGTATATGTATGTATATATATACATATACATACATATACATATATATACATATCTATTATATATATATTATGGAATAATGTAGCTTTTATCAAAGTGCTATATTTTTTATTATGCAATAATGTAGCTTTTATCAAAATTCTATATTTTCTATTAATAATGAAAGCTTTTATCAAAGTGCTATATTTTCTATTATGCACTAATTGAGTTTTTAATTCTTAAATCAAAAAGCTTTCCATTTGTTATGCATTAATGAAACTTATATTTTTAAATTAAAGAGCTTTTCACTAATTATGCATTAGTGGAGTGGAGCTTTTGATTTTTGAAATCAAAGAAATGAAAAGGAATATAAAAGAGCACATGGTTGTTCATTTTTCCCCTCTATATATAGAGAACACTTAGTTGTTCATTTTGCAAGGGTGAAACTAAGAAGGGTATGCAAGAGAGAGTAGTGTTCATAATTTTTGAGCAAAAGAACTCTTAGTTATACAAGGAGTTCGTAAGTTGTTCATAAGGAGACCAAAGAGAAAGCCTTATTGAAGCCTTCAATAAAGCTTGTCAAAACCCAATCTTCAAGCTTTCACTGGCTGTACTACGGGTAACATTTCGGAAGATCAAAAGCATCGCGTGAATGAGACGTGGTAGACGGTTGCAAGGACGTGATCCATTGGTCTCAAATATTCATACACAGACATCTACTCCAGTACAAAAAGGTCCATCTAAGCAAATAGATAAATTTTCTTTACCCTAACATGCTTTTATTTTCATGATTTTTGCCATCTTGTACCCTTCAATTGGTATCAGAGCCATGGTTTGGCAAATATAGAAAGCATGTTAGGCTTATCTAAAAATCATAGAAGGCCTAGGCGGTTGTTAGGATGAGTTTTGATTTAAAAAAAAATCAAAACAATGAGCATTCTGTTCAAGCCGCCGTTGAGCCGAGCCTCAGCCAAGCCTAGCCGCCAACATTTTGAGAGGAGCTGCTAAAGCGGCGAGCTGCCAAAATTAATTGCAGTAGACGCGGGCAGGCGCGCAGACGCAGGCACATGGGTGCGGGTGCGGGCACCCACCCAGATCCGTATTGGGAGTATGCTCTCTTAGACTAGGTTTCTGATATAAATATCGAATATTTTAATAAAATGATTTATTTGCGAAAATTGTTTGTGAATTTATTTTCTTTATTTATGCACAATTTCACTTGGAAAAGACCCATTGTGTGTAAATAAATGATCCATGTGAATGGAGGTCTTTCACAATAAGGTATGGATCATGGGTTATTTAAACACATAAACATATGTTCTTAACCGATTGATGAGGATGGGAATCTCACCATATTTAGGTTATTATGTTATGGATTCCAAATGGGAAATGGCTTACCTTTAGCCAGTGAATAGGCCACTCACTTCATAACATAAGCGTATTTCGAATACGTAGAACAGGACATGTAGTAGTGGTTTCTAAAAGTACTATATGGAAGAACCTTAGACTACTACCGCTACAGCGTGGACTAGTACTCTACGATTTGAGTATGAGTTGGTGGTCTGGCGAAGCTGGAAGCATATACTTTGATATGCTATAGTTGAGGTTCTATAGTAGGGCCAATATACTAGCATGTTGGGTATGTGTGAATAGTTAGTTAAGATAGACTTGTACAAGTTAGTTTCTACACTACATCGCCCCTTGTGGTTGTCTGAATGATCTAAATATCCAGAGCCCTGGGAAACATGACTTGGATGTTTGCTTTAGGGTAGCTCCCTTGGAAAGCGGGAACACTCTAAAATGTTGTGGATCATTAGACTAGAAGCCTAAGGATGGTAGATGTCATTTAGAGAGGTGTTAGTACCCTTCTTCCTCTCTAAATGTACGGCGATGTGTAGAGGGGTATTTTAGTCATTTCACCTGTAGGTCGAAAACATTGTTAATGCAGCATTGTCCTGGGGGTCAATATTTTGTTATGGTGATATTAGGAAATATTTAAAATGTAAAATACATCTATTTATATAATAAGGGTATTTTGGTTATTTTAGTAGCTAAGGCGATGTGTCTTTTTGGTCCTCGGAATAGCCCGTAAGTCCTAATTAATTTTTAGGTTGAGAAATTGATCTCAGTTGAGAGAGTTTTATTTTATTCAGAAAGTCTAATTTATTATTAGAATGGAATAAAATAAATTGAGAGAAATTTATTATCTGATTTGATTGGTTTTTTTCATTTTGGTTTATTAATTATTTATTGGGTTATTTATTTAATTCCAATGAAAATAATTAATGTTTATTATTTTGGGCTTTTCGGGTCTAAAAAAATAATAAATATTATTTTGGCCCAATAGCTTGGACCATAGGATTTTTCTGGACACTGTTCAGAAGAGTTTAGGGTGAAGCCAAAATTTATTTTGTTAATAATATTCGGATATTAAATCCCGAGAATATTATTTTTATCAAAATAATTATTTTTGGTTTCATGACTCTTGGCTTTCTGCGTGGAAAAATAAAATAAAAGAAAAGAGAAAAAAATAAAAATATTTTTCCAAAGTCTTTTGGCTTTCTCCCTCTCTTGTGCCTTTTCTCCTTCTGGCTTTTGGTTTTTGTTTTGCATTATGAAACCAACGGAAGCCAATCGAGGAGTAGAGGGTGAAAAAAGACCTAAGAGATTTTCTTCATTCCATTTTTTCTGTATTCATCAACTGGATTAGGCTGTGGTCATATTCTGAGAATTGAAGAGCCAAGCATTAGGATTTACCGGAGGAGAAGAAAGAGCCGGACAGGTTTTGCACCGAAAGCTTGGTCTCACGGAAGAGAAGGAAGCTGTTTCTTAAGATTCAAACCATTCTTCTTCAATCTTCAAGTTTTAAGGCTCCAAGAGGTATGTGTTTCAAGCCTCCATGCTGCTGCTGCCAAGCTCTGTTTAATGTTTATTTTCTCCATTTTCATTCACTGTGATGCTTGCTCTATTAATGTCAATTCCTTCAAGTGGTATCAGAGCATTGAATTTGATTGACTTGGGAGCATGTTAGTTAATAAAAATGGAGAATAACATTATTTGGAGCTTAAACATGTGATCCTTCGTTGTTTTGGTATTGGATAGTGATTTCTATAAGCTTCGCAGTGGAAGCTTGAGCTCTTTGTAAAAATTTGGTTTAGTGGATTTGATCATGTAAACCCATTTTTTAGAGGGTATAGGCAGTTGTGTTTTGGTTTGGATGAGTTTTTGTAATGAAAAATGTCCAAAGAAGCCAAAGGAAACAATCTGTGAAGAAAAACGCAGAAGAAATACAGAAGAAAACTCTCGGAGAAGAAAGATACTATTCCTAAGCTGCCTTGAAGCCGAGCCATTGCCGTTTTGTGAGAGGAGCTGTCTGGCTTTCCGCCTTGCAGCCGAGCCAATTTTAAAGAAATCGAGCCGATCAAAAATTGCAATTGCAATTGAAAATGGGTTGGCGCGCGGGTAAACGGGCCAAAGCGCGGGTCAACGTGTGAGATGCAGCGGGCGTGCTCCGCAGGCCAAGGCGCGGGTCGTGCGGTGCACGTGTGTGGTGCGTGTGCGGGGGCAACCGGGTGGAGCAGCGGGCAGTTCGGGCACGGGTTGAAGAGGCAGTGGAGATCTAGTGCGGCTAGTGCACTGGGCACCCGGTGGACAGCAGTACAACCGGGTGCAGATCCGATGCACGTGGACCGCCAGCCAAATTTTTTATTTTTTATTTTATTTTTTTCCTTTTCCGTTTTGGGTCCCATACCAGACGAAGTTAATATTTTTGCAATAGTTTATATTCTTGGAATATATTTGCATGAAAAATATTAGTAAATGATTTTAGGATTAAACAAGATAATTAATTAATTAATTAATGTGTTTTATTCTATTATTTGGGCACTTAGGTTTAAAAATAGAAAAGCATGAAAACGTTTACTGTTTTCTGGCATGCTATTTATTTGGTGTACCTATGTGCGCGGTTTCTCAAAGACCAAAGTCTTTGGGAATATTTATACAAGGAAAACATTTTTCTTTTAAAATTAAATGGTTATTTTAACTTGAACAAAAATTAATCCTTTGATATTTTCTCAAAGGATTTAATCCTTGATATAGAAAATATATTGAATTTATATATTTTTGTAAGTTAAAATAGAAAGCCATTTTATTTTATTGCATAAGAAAAAAATTTTTGTTAAATAAAATTGAGACCAAAGTCTCGAGAAAAGTTTTAATTGGAAAATTTTTGAAATCATTAAGTTTTAACTTAAATAAAATTAGTCAATAGAAAAAATCTCTCAAATGATATAATCCTTGATATTGAGATTTTAATGGACTTACATATTTTATTTTTAAGTTAAAGAAAAACTTAATGAGAATTTCAAAAGGCTATTTTTCCAGAAAACTTTATTTTGAAAGACTAAGTGGGAGAGGGATTCCAACGGCCCCACGGCTTCCATCACGATCCTCATTAGAGATCGCGGCTCCCCTCGCGTCACCCTGAGGTGAACCCGTATAGAATGGGGATACTACAAGGATCTAAATCTAATAGAATAATGTAATTAATAACTCGGAACACGTACTATAATCGGCCAGCCCACATTGAAGGTTATAGTGCGAGGATTGTCCATAGGACATGAGAGGAAACGGCCATCCCACGATGGAGTTATCCTTTAGATCATTACCTAAAAGGAAAATTAATTTGTGGTGGTTAATACACTTAGCTTAGGGAACTGTTAATCTTTCAGAGAAGTTATGTCAGTTTTCCTAAGAGCCAAATTAATTTCAGTGCACAAATTTATTTTCACAAGCTAAATCCTTTCTTTTGTTTTTCAATTTTTCAGAAATAATGGGAGGTTCTTTTAGTCCTTTGGCCGTTATTCTCCATGAGAATAGGTTAACAGGACCAAACTATATGGACTGGAAGAGGAACCTGGACATAATACTCACAGTTGAGGAGTATAAGTATTTTCTTTACGAGACCAGCCCTATGATCGGGAAAGGTTCCACCGACGAAGAGCGACAGGCTGAGAAGGCATGGAAGAAGGCTAATGAAATGGCACGTTGCTATATGCTAGCCTCCATGTCTAATGTGCTCCAGTCTAAACACAAGCATATGGCTTCTGCATATGATATTAGTCATTCATTGGCCACTATGTTCGTGGATAAGAGCCGACCCGCAAGGCAGGAGGCTCTTCAAACTATAATAAACACTAAGATGGCTGAGAGAGCATCATTCAAAGAGCATATGCTCAAGATGATTGCTACTTTCGAGGAAGCAGAAATCTTAGGGATTGTCATTGACCCCAAGAGCCAAGTGGACATGATTCTCGAATCTCTACCGGGTTCATTTACTCAGTTCAAGTTAAATTACAATATGAACAAGTTAAACATGAGTTTGACTGAGTTAATGAAGGAACTCTATATGGCAAAAAAGGTTATGAAGCCACAATCAAAGGTCATGATTGCTAAGGCTTCTTCCTCAAGAACTAGGCCCAAGCTAGAAAGTTCAAAAGGAATAAGAGAAATGCAGTAGCCCAACCCAAGAGCCAGCCTAAAGACAAACCTAAGGGCAAGTGCTTCAAATGTGGGAAGAAAGGACACTGAAAAAATGAGTGTCCAGATCTTCAAGCCAAAAAAAACCCCACTGGTAATGTTTTCTATCTAGAGTCTATATCAATGGTTGGATCAACTTCCACTTGGATTGTTGATTCAGGAGCCACTGATCATATCTGTAACTCCTTGCAAGGGTTTAGAAAGATAAGAAGAGCAAGAAAGGCAAACATATGTTTCGCGTAGGAAATGGAGCACAAGTCTGGGCCCTTACAGTGCGAGAGCTGGATTATATTTTTTATTGTAATAAAAAATAGTTTTAATAGATATTTTACATGTACCTGGTTTTCGTCAGAATTTGATTTCAATTGCAAAACTTATAAATCAAGGATTTACTGTATATTTCCATTCTGGTATTTCTATCAGTAGAGATGGAGAAATTTTATGTATTGGGCACATGTATGGAAATCTATTCTATTTAAACCCTATTAACAATCAATCAAATAACACTCAATCTGAACATTTAACTAAGAAGAGAAAGACCAATGTTAATGACTCATATCTTTGGCATCTAAGGTTGGGTCACATCAACTCAACTAGGATTCAGAGGCTAATCCATGATGGGCCTTTAGGTTCATTGGGATTAGAAAATTGGCCTCAGTGTGAATCCTTCCTAATGGGAAAGATGACCAAAAGGTCTTTTATCCCAAAGGCGGATAAGGCCATGGAGGTACTAAGTCTTCTTCACATTGATGTGTGTGGTCCTTTGTCTACACCAGCTAGAGGAAGTTTTGAGTACTTCATCACTTTCACGGATGATTGTACAAGGTTTGGTTATATTTACCTGATGAGGCGCAAGTCTGACTCTTTTGATAAATTTAAGGAGTTTAAGGCTAAAGTGGAGCGTCAAACAGGTAAATTAATTAAGATCTTACGATCGGATCGTGGTGGAGAGTACCTCCTAGGTGAATTTAAGGACTACATGGTATATCATGGGATAGTATCCCAACTCTCTGCATCGGGGACACCCCAGCAGAACGGAGTGGCTGAGAAGAGGAATAGGACATTGATGGAAATGGTCAGAAGCATAATGTCTCATGCTACTCTTCCAGTATCTTTTTGGGGATATGCCCTGGAAACAGCGGCATATATTCTGAACTTGATGCCTTCCAAGTCAGTACCTAGGACTCCCTATAAGATGTGGACTGGGCGTAAGCCAAATCTAAATCATCTTAGGATATGGGGTTGTCCAACTTATGTACTGATCAAGGAAGATAAGTTGGAACTAATATCAGAATTATACTTTTTGTTGGGTATCCAAAAGGAACAAACGGTAGTTACTTTTTTCATACTAAGGAGCAGAAAGTACTGGTTAGTACCAATGCTAGATACTTAGAGGATGATCAAAGTACTTCCACGAAAAGTTCAACTAGGTTGGAACTCGAGGAGAAGTTATCTTCGGAAGTAACTTCTTCTGACCCGATTGTGGAACAAGGAGAGGCACAGCCTCAAGAACATATACAAATGGGGCCTCATCGTAGTGGGATAGTGTCTAGGGTTCCGGATAGGTGGTATGGAGAAGCTTTTGAGCTGGTCTCTGATTATCAGGAACAAGACCCTACTAGATACAAGGAGGTAATTGCTGATGCCAATGCAAATCTATGGCATGAAGCAATGAAAGCCAAGATTGAGTCTATGTACTTCAATTAGGTTTGGGATCTTGTAGTTTCACCTGATGGGATAAAACCCATTGGGTGTAAGTGGGTGTACAAGAGAAAGAGGGGAGCGGATAGGAATGTGGAAACCTTTAAAGTTAGGCTTATGGCAAAAATGTATACTCAGAAAGAAGGGATCGATTATGAAGAAACCTTTTCCCATGTGGCCATACTTAAATCCATCCGTATCCTCCTTACCATCGCATGTCACTATGACTACGAGATATGGCAAATGGATGTTAAGACGGCATTTTTTAAATGGCCATCTTAGCGAAGACATCTATATGTCCCAACCGGAAGGTTTTATTACTGGAGGCCATGAACATATGGTTTGCAAACTTAAGAAGTCCATTTATGGACTGAAACAAGCATTGAGAGCATGGAACATTCGTTTTGATGAGACTGTGAAGTCTTACGGCTTTATTCAAAACGAGGATGAACCATGCGTGTACAAGAAACTTGAAGGCATTAATGTGGTTTTTTCTTGTCTTGTATGTAGACAACATTCTACTCATTAGAAATGATATAAGGTCATTGTTATCTACAAAGGTTTGGTTGTCTAGTCAATTCAGTATGAATGACTTGAGAGAAGCCAGCTACATTCTCGGGATTAGACTTCTTAGAAATAGGAACCAGAGAATGTTGGGATTATCCCAAGTCGCATACATTGACAAGATGCTGGCCAAGTATAGCATGGACTCATGCAAGAGAACTCTAATCCCTTGCAGATATGGATTGTCACTTTCTTCAAAGGACTGTCCTAAGCCTCAAGAAGAAAAGGATAGGATGAGTAGGATACCCTACGCTTCGGCTATGGGAAGTCTCATGTACGCTATATTGTATACTAGGCCAAATATCTGCTTTGTCGTAGGCTTAGTTAGCAGATATCAGTCAAACCCTGGGAAGGTTCATTGGCATGTTATAAAGCATGTTCTCAAGTACCTCAAAGGAACCTTGGAACCACGAGGAGGGGAAGCATATAGTGAGGTAGTACCACCTAGTCTGGGATTTCATCCAAAGACGGGAAGTCGTGGTGGAACATATTACCTCAGATAATAATCTAGCAGATCCATTCACCAAGCATTTAGCTGAGAGGGTCTTCAAGAGACACTTAGACGCCATTGGGGTGAGCACCTATGGACTTACCTAGTCTTAGAATACAAGTGGGAGATTGTTGGGAGTATGCTCTCTTAGACTAGGTTTCTAATATAAATATCAAATATTTTAATAAAATGATTTATTTGCGAAAATTGTTTGTGAATTTATTTTCTTTATTTATGCACAATTTCACTTGGAAAAGACCCATTGTGTGTAAATAAATGATCCATGTGAATGGAGGTCTTTCACAGCAAGGTATGGATCATGGGTTATTTAAACACATAAACATATGTTCTTAACCGATTGATGAGGATGGGAATCTCACCATATTTAGGTTATTATGTTATGGATTCCAAATGGGAAATGGCTTACCTTTAGCCAGTGAATAGGCCACTCACTTCATAACATAAGCGTATTTCGAATACGTAGAACAGGACATGTAGTAGTGGTTTCTAAAAGTACTATATGGAAGAACCTTAGACTACTACTGCTACAGCGTGGACTAGTACTCTACGATTTGAGTATGAGTTGGTGGTCTGGCGAAGCTGGAAGCATATACTTTGATATGCTATAGTTGAGGTTCTATAGTAGGGCCAATATACTAGCATGTTGGGTATGTGTGAATAGTTAGTTAAGATAGACTTGTACAAGTTAGTTTCTACACTACATCGCCCCTTGTGGTTGTCTGAATGATCTAAATATCCAGAGCCCTGGGAAACATGACTTGGATGTTTGCTTTAGGGTAGCTCCCTTGGAAAGCGGGAACACTCTAAAATGTTGTGGATCATTAGACTAGAAGCCTAAGGATGGTAGATGTCATTTAGAGAGGTGTTAGTACCCTTCTTCCTCTCTAAATGTACGGCGATGTGTAGAGGGGTATTTTAGTCATTTCACCTGTAGGTCGAAAACATTGTTAATGCAGCATTGTCCTGGGGGTCAATATTTTGTTATGGTGATATTAGGAAATATTTAAAATGTAAAATACATCTATTTATATAATAAGGGTATTTTGGTTATTTTAGTAGCCAAGGCGATGTGTCTTTTTGGTCCTCGGAATAGCCCGTAAGTCCTAATTAATTTTTAGGTTGAGAAATTGATCTCAGTTGAGAGAGTTTTATTTTATTCAGAAAGTCTAATTTATTATTAGACTGGAATAAAATAAATTGAGAGAAATTTATTATCTGATTTGATTGGTTTTTTTCATTTTGGTTTATTAATTATTTATTGGGTTATTTATTTAATTCCAATGAAAATAATTAATGTTTATTATTTTGGGCTTTTCGGGTCTAAAAAAAATAATAAATATTATTTTGGCCCAATAGCTTGGACCATAGGATTTTTCCGGACATAGTTCGGAAGAGTTTAAGGTGAAGCCAAAATTTATTTTGTTAATAATATTCGGATATTAAATCTCGAGAATATTATTTTTATCAAAATAATTATTTTTGGTTTCATGACTCTTGGCTTTCTGCGTGGAAAAATAAAATAAAAGAAAAGAGAAAAAATAAAAATATTTTTCCAAAGTCTTTTGGCTTTCTCCCTCTCTTGTGCCTTTTCTCCTTCTGGCTTTTGGTTTTTGTTTTGCATTATGAAACCAACGGAAGCCAATCGAGGAGTAGAGGGTGAAAAAAGACCTAAGAGATTTTCCTCATTCCATTTTTTCTGTATTCATCAACTGGATTAGGCTGTGGTCATATTCTGAGAATTGAAGAGCCAAGCATCAGGATTTACCGGAGGAGAAGAAAGAGCCGGACAGGTTTTGCACCGAAAGCTTGGTCTCACGGAAGAGAAGGAAGCTGTTTCTTAAGATTCAAACCATTCTTCTTCAATCTTCAAGTTTTAAGGCTCCAAGAGGTATGTGTTTCAAGCCTCCATGTCTGCTGTCGCTAAGCTCGTTTAATGTTTATTTTCTCCATTTTCATTCACTGTGATGCTTGCTCTATTAATGTCAATTCCTTCAAGTGGTATCGAGCATTGAATTTGATTGACTTGGGAGCATGTTAGTTAATAAAAATGGAGAATAACATTATTTGGAGCTTAAACATGTGATCCTTCGTTGTTTTGGTATTGGATAGTGATTTCTATAAGCTTCGCAGTGGAAGCTTGAGCTCTTTGTAAAAATTTGGTTTAGTGGATTTGATCATGTAAACCCATTTTTTAGAGGGTATAGGCAGTTGTGTTTTGGTTTGGATGAGTTTTTGTAATGAAAAATGTCCAAAGAAGCCAAAGGAAACAATCTGTGAAGAAAAACGCAGAAGAAATACAGAAGAAAACTCTCGGAGAAGAAAGATACTATTCCTAAGCTGCCTTGAAGCCGAGCCATTGCCGTTTTGTGAGAGGAGCTGTCTGGCTTTCCGCCTTGCAGCCGAGCCAATTTTAAAGAAATCGAGCCGATCAAAAATTGCAATTGCAATTGAAAATGGGTTGGCGCGCGGGTAAACGGGCCAAAGCGCGGGTCAACGTGTGAGATGCAGCGGGCGTGCTCCGCAGGCCAAGGCGCGGGTCGTGCGGTGCACGTGTGTGGTGCGTGTGCGGGGGCAACCGGGCGGAGCAGCGGGCAGTTCGGGCGCGGGTTGAAGAGGCAGTGGAGATCTAGTGCGGCTAGTGCACTGGGCACCCGGTGGACAGCAGTACAACTGGGTGTGGATCCGATGCACGTGGACCGCCAGCCAAATTTTTTATTTTTTATTTTATTTTTTTCCTTTTCCGTTTTGGGTCCCATACCAGACGAAGTTAATATTTTTGCAATAGTTTATATTCTTGGAATATATTTGCATGAAAAATATTAGTAAATGATTTTAGGATTAAACAAGATCATTAATTAATTAATTAATGTGTTTTATTCTATTATTTGGGCACTTAGGTTTAAAAATAGAAAAGCATGAAAACGTTCTATCGTTTTCTCGGCATGCTATTTATTTGGTGTACCTATGTGCGCGGTTTCTCAAAGACCAAAGTCTTTGGGAATATTTATACAAGGAAAACATTTTTCTTTTAAAATTAAATGGTTATTTTAACTTGAACAAAAATTAATCCTTTGATATTTTCTTAAAGGATTTAATCCTTGATATAGAAAATATATTGAATTTATATTTTTTGTAATTTAAAATAGAAAGCCATTTTATTTTATTGCATAAGAAAAAAATTTTTGTTAAATAAAATTGAGACCAAAGTCTCGAGAAAAGTTTTAATTGGAAAATTTTTGAAATCATTAAGTTTTAACTTAAATAAAATTAGTCAATTGAAAAAATCTCTCAAATGATATAATCCTTGATATTGAGATTTTAATGGACTTACATATTTTATTTTTAAGTTAAAGAAAAACTTAATGAGAATTTCAAAAGGCTATTTTTCCGAGAAAACTTTATTTTGAAAGACTAAGTGGGAGAGGGATTCCAACGGCCCCACGGCTTCCATCACGATCCTCATTAGAGATCGCGGCTCCCCTCGCGTCACCCTGAGGTGAACCCGTATAGAATGGGGATACTACAAGGATCTAAATCTAATAGAATAATGTAATTAATAACTCGGAACACGTACTATAATCGGCCAGCCCACATTGAAGGTTATAGTGCGAGGATTGTCCATAGGACATGAGAGGAAACGGCCATCCCACGATGGAGTTATCCTTTAGATCATTACCTAAAAGGAAAATTAATTTGTGGTGGTTAATACACTTAGCTTAGGGAACTGTTAATCTTTCAGAGAAGTTATGTCAGTTTTCCTAAGAGCCAAATTAATTTCAGTGCACAAATTTATTTTCACAAGCTAAATCCTTTCTTTTGTTTTTCAATTTTTCAGAAATAATGGGAGGTTCTTTTAGTCCTTTGGCCGTTATTCTCCATGAGAATAGGTTAACAGGACCAAACTATATGGACTGGAAGAGGAACTCTGGACATAATACTCACGATTGAGGAGTATAAGTATTTTCTTTACGAGACCAGACCCTATGATCGGGGAAGGTTCCACCGACGAAGAGCGACAGGTCGAGAAGGCATGGAAGAAGGCTAATGAAATGGCACGTTGCTATATGCTAGCCTCCATGTCTAATGTGCTCCAGTCTAAACACAAGCATATGGCTTCGCATATGATATTAGTCATTCATTGGCCACTATGTTCGTGGATAAGAGCCGACCCGCAAGGCAGGAGGCTCTTCAAACTATAATAAACACTAAGATGGCTGAGAGAGCATCATTCAAAGAGCATATGCTCAAGATGATTGCTACTTTCGAGGAAGCGTAAATCTTAGGGATTGTCATTGACCCCAAGAGCCAAGTGGACATGATTCTCGAATCTCTACCGGGTTCATTTACTCAGTTCAAGTTAAATTACAATATGAACAAGTTAAACATGAGTTTGACTGAGTTAATGAAGGAACTCTATATGGCAAAAAGGTTATGAAGCCACAATCAAAGGTCATGATTGCTAAGGCTTCTTCCTCAAGAACTAGGCCCAAGCTAGAAAGTTCAAAAGGAATAAGAGAAATGCAGTAGCCCAACCCAAGAGCCAGCCTAAAGACAAACCTAAGGGCAAGTGCTTCAAATGTGGGAAGAAAGGACACTGAAAAAATGAGTGTCCAGATCTTCAAGCCAAAAAAAACCCCACTGGTAATGTTTTCTATCTAGAGTCTATATCAATGGTTGGATCAACTTCCACTTGGATTGTTGATTCAGGAGCCACTGATCATATCTGTAACTCCTTGCAAGGGTTTAGAAAGATAAGAAGAGCAAGAAAGGCAAACATATGTTTCGCGTAGGAAATGGAGCACAAGTCTGGGCCCTTACAGTGCGAGAGCTGGATTATATTTTTTATTGTAATAAAAAATAGTTTTAATAGATATTTTACATGTACCTGGTTTTCGTCAGAATTTGATTTCAATTGCAAAACTTATAAATCAAGGATTTACTGTATCTTTCCATTCTGGTATTTCTATCAGTAGAGATGGAGAAATTTTATGTATTGGGCACATGTATGGAAATCTATTCTAGTTAAACCCTATTAACAATCAATCAAATAACACTCAATCTGAACCTTTAACTAAGAAGAGAAAGACCAATGTTAATGACTCATATCTTTGGCATCTAAGGTTGGGTCACATCAACTCAACCAGGATTCAGAGGCTAATCCATGATGGGCCTTTAGGTTCATTGGGATTAGAAAATTGGCCTCAATGTGAATCCTGCCTAATGGGAAAGATGACCAAAAGGTCTTTTATCCCAAAGGCGGATAAGGCCAAGGAGGTACTAAGTCTTCTTCACACTGATGTGTGTGGTCCTTTGTCTACACCAGCTAGAGGAAGTTTTGAGTACTTCATCACTTTCACGGATGATTGTACAAGGTTTGGTTATATTTACCTGATGAGGCACAAGTCTGACTCTTTTGATAAATTTAAGGAGTTTAAGGCTAAAGTGGAGCGTCAGACAGGTAAATTAATTAAGATCTTACGATCGGATCGTGGTGGAGAGTACCTCCTAGGTGAATTTAAGGACTACATGGTATATCATGGGATAGTATCCCAACTCTCTGCATCGGGGACACCCCAGCAGAATGGAGTGGCTGAGAAGAGGAATAGGACATTGATGGAAATGATCAGAAGCATAATGTCTCATGCTACTCTTCCAGTATCTTTTTGGGGATATGCCCTGGAAACAGCGGCATATATTCTGAACTTGGTGCCTTCCAAGTCAGTACCTAGGACTCCCTATAAGATGTGGACTGGGCGTAAGCCAAATCTAAATCATCTCAGGATATGGGGTTGTCCAACTTATGTACTGATCAAGGAAGATAAATTAGAACCAATATCAGAATTATACTTTTTGTTGGGTATCCAAAAGGAACAAACGGTAGTTACTTTTTTCATACTAAGGAGCAGAAAGTACTGGTTAGTACCAATGTTAGATACTTAGAGGATGATCAAAGTACTTCCACGAAAAGTTCGACTAGGTTGGAACTCGAGGAGAAGTTATCTTCGGAAGTAACTTCTTCTGACCCGATTGTGGAACAAGGAGAGGCACAGCCTCAAGAACATATACAAATGGGGCCTCATCGTAGTGGGATAGTGTCTAGGGTTCCGGATAGGTGGTATGGAGAAGCTTTTGAGCTGGTCTCTGATTATCAGGAACAAGACCCCACTAGATACAAGGAGGTAATTGCTGATGCCGATGCAAATCTATGGCATGAAGCAATGAAAGCTAAGATTGAGTCTATGTACTTCAATTAGGTTTGGGATCTTGTAGTTTCACCTGATGGGATAAAACCCATTGGGTGTAAGTGGGTGTACAAGAGAAAGAGGGGAGCGGATAGGAATGTGGAAACCTTTAAAGTTAGGCTTGTGGCAAAAAGGTATACTCAGAAAGAAGGGATCGATTTTGAAGAAACCTTTTCCCATGTGGCCATACTTAAATCCATCCGTATCCTCCTTACCATCGCATGTCACTATGACTACGAGATATGGCAAATGGATGTTAAGACGGCATTTTTTAAATGGCCATCTTAGCGAAGACATCTATATGTCCCAACCGGAAGGTTTTATTGCTGGAGGCCAAGAACATATGGTTTGCAAACTTAAGAAGTCCATTTATGGACTGAAACAAGCATCGAGAGCATGGAACATTCGTTTTGATGAGACTGTGAAGTCTTACGGCTTTATTCAAAACGAGGATGAACCATGCGTGTACAAGAAACTTGAAGGCATTAATGTGGTTTTTTCTTGTCTTGTATGCAGACAACATTCTACTCATTAGAAATGATATAAGGTCATTGTTATCTACAAAGGTTTGGTTGTCTAGTCAATTCAGTATGAAGGACTTGGGAGAAGCCAGCTACATTCTAGGGATTAGACTTCTTAGAAATAGGAACCAGAGAATGTTGGGATTATCCCAAGTCGCATACATTGACAAGATGCTGGCCAAGTACAGCATGGACTTATGTAAGAGAACTCTAATCCCTTGCAGATATGGATTGTCACTTTCTTCAAGGGACTGTCCTAAGCCTCAAGAAGAAAAGGATAGGATGAGTAGGATACCCTACGCTTCGGCTATGGGAAGTCTCATGTACGCTATACTGTATACTAGGCCAAATATCTGCTTTGTCGTAGGCTTAGTTAGCAGATATCGATCAAACCCCGGGAAGGTTCATTGGCATGTTATAAAGCATGTTCTCAAGTACCTCAAAGGAACCTTGGAACCACGAGGAGGGGAAGCATATAGTGAGGTAGTACCACCTAGTCTGGGATTTCATCCAAAGACGGGAAGTCGTGGTGGAACATATTACCTCAGATAATAATCTAGCAGATCCATTCACCAAGCATTTAGCTGAGAGAGTCTTCAAGAGACACTTAGACGCCATTGGGGTGAGCACCTATGGACTTACCTAGTCTTAGAATACAAGTGGGAGATTGTTGGGAGTATGCTCTCTTAGACTAGGTTTCTAATATAAATATCAAATATTTTAATAAAATGATTTATTTGCGAAAATTGTTTGTGAATTTATTTTCTTTATTTATGCACAATTTCACTTGGAAAAGACCCATTGTGTGTAAATAAATGATCCATGTGAATGGAGGTCTTTCACAGCAAGGTATGGATCATGGGTTATTTAAACACATAAACATATGTTCTTAACCGATTGATGAGGATGGGAATCTCACCATATTTAGGTTATTATGTTATGGATTCCAAATGGGAAATGGCTTACCTTTAGCCAGTGAATAGGCCACTCACTTCATAACATAAGCGTATTTCGAATACGTAGAACAGGACATGTAGTAGTGGTTTCTAAAAGTACTATATGGAAGAACCTTAGACTACTACTGCTACAGCGTGGACTAGTACTCTACGATTTGAGTATGAGTTGGTGGTCTGGCGAAGCTGGAAGCATATACTTTGATATGCTATAGTTGAGGTTCTATAGTAGGGCCAATATACTAGCATGTTGGGGTATGTGTGACTAGTTAGTTAAGACAGACTTGTACAAGATAGTTTCTACACTACATCGCCCTTGTGGTTGTCTGAATGATCTAAATATCCAGGGCCCTGGAAAACATGACTTGGATGTTTGCTTTAGGGTAGCTCCCTTGGAAAGCGGGACACTCTAGAAAGTCATGGATCATTGGACTAAAAGCCTAAGGATGGTAGATGTCATTTAGAGAGGTGTTAGTACACTTCTTCCTCTCTAAATGTACGGCGATGTGTAGAGGGGTATTTTAGTCATTTCACCCGTAGGTCGAAGACATTGTTAATGCAAGCATTGTCCTTGGGGTCAATATTTTGTTATGGTGATATTAGAAAATATTTAAAATGTAAAATACATCTATTTATATAATAAGGGTATTTTGGTTATTTTAGTAGCTAAGGCGATGTGTCTTTTTGATCCTCGTAATAGCCCGTAAGTCCTAATTAATTTTTAGGTTGAGAAATTGA